>PVKH010020733.1:0-14515 GCA_004027955.1 Chaetophractus vellerosus | reverse complement strand
CCAGATCCAATAAGGAAAGTCCCATTTCACATCACATTACTTATACAAAAGTATCTGCCTATTATTACGTTAGCATTAAGAACTTTAAGGCTTTGAACAAAATAGTGGCAACCAGTAGTTGCCTGCAAAAAACAATATAAGTGTTTTTACTCTATCCACTTAAACTGTCATTTTAAATCAATAAAATCAGTCTGTTTTTGATTGAAATGTAGCAGTTTGCTATATTCAGTTAGTTGTCTGACTGTATTGAATGAGATATAAGAATAACAAGGAGAGCAACATATGAGGGTATTCTGTACTGTTCATTTTATTTATGAAAAGGAACAAAATAATTTTTATTTTGATATATAAGTTTGATTTCTGGTTCAATACAGCTGAATTTATCTAAATGATGACTAGCTACCTATTTTTCTTTTCAGGAATCATTATATTTTATAGGTGTTCATTAGGCACAGACTAGACTCATAAGCATTTAATTATGTTTGTCCAAAATATTCCAATTCATATGAACTCTACTGAATTGACTAGTTTTCCTGAGAGTGTTAGCTTTGTCTGTAATCCTACATAAAAGCCATTTGGTTCTATTCTCCACAAGGTTTTAAAAATAATCAATAAAAGACAGAACTCTTAAGATTTGGGCCTAAATCCTTTTTATTATAATTGAATTAGTTCACCCAATCTTGGCCTAGAAAAGCCTTTGTTATTTTCTATTCAGCTTTCAAAAGTCATTGCATTATATAATTAGAAAGAGAAGTAATAAAATAGACCCTTTACTTAACAATATTATTTTAAAGAAACACCACTGAATTAGTCTACAATACAGTGTTGACAAAATAAATTAATAACAATGAAGAGCTCTGGTTTGAAGGACTGATTGCTGAAGTTCCATTTAAAGGTAAATTTAAATAAAAATAGCTAAATTAGTCTTCTTGCTTAAATATTGCCTTATTTTAATCTTTCTCATTAAAAAGTATGTTATTCACAAAATCAAACAGATAAGTTTGTACCCCACAGGGCAGAGTACGCTTCTTTAAAATTTCTCATTATTATAATAAGGTGATACACTATTTAAATGTAGCAATAGAATTCCACTTTTTATTTTTCTTTACCTGTTAAAGATGAGATTTTACTGTTGTGTACTTTACCAGACTTTAAAAACCGGTAAGAAAATTAAATCAGCCTGGTGAAAATGGTATTTTGTGATATTATCATTGTCCAACAGCAAATCTCATGTCACGTAGGACTTAAACTGGACATTGTAATATATGCTGAGTTTCCCTCTAACTCTCAATTTTCCCAATCAGTCTCATAGGCAGAGAGTTGTGCCAAGCTATTACACATCTGTGGAGGAACTTCTACTTGCAAATGAAGAAGGATGCACAAGTGTATATATTATATGACCCAGTCAGATAGTTAATATTTGAAGGATCAAAACAACTCATACAATGGTTACAAGTTTTCATAGGAATTTGACCAGAAAAAAACACACAAATTTTCATGAACATTTGACAAAAGCAACAAAATTCCATGGCAAAATCTCATTTAAATTTCATAAGTAATTAATAGAAAAGGTAATGTTATTGCTTCATTTTATTAATGAACAAACAGTGTGTTAGACATTTTAAATATTTTCCAAGGATACAAATGGCCAGCTATGGGCTCAAACTCTAGTCTAACTGATATCAAAACCTAAGAGCACGGTATGATACTTTTTCCCACAGACCTTGGCACATAAAAATCATTCAATGAACATTATTTTTATTGCTATAATCAATGCTATTATTATGAATACCCTTTCCTGATTAGTGATTTCTTATTAGTAGCAAAATTAGGACTAGAATTTTCTGCCTGATACTGTCTCCAACGAATGAGCTTCCACATAAAAAAGACTGACCCTCATGTCTTGCAATGTAAACTACAATAATTTTCATGCCTTGTGCACCTATTATATGTCATATAAATCACATAGAGGATCTCATATAATTTATTTCTAATAGCAACCATGTGATAATATTAACGTCATTTAAAAAAAAGGAAGAAAAGAAGCTGTATTGAATACTTGCCAAGTACAATGCACTATACCAAGCATTTCATGTACATATTTTATCAGCCAAATAATACTATTCTCATTACAAAGACACCTGTAGAAGTTTAAAATCTGTCTACTATTATAGTGTTAATAAAAGAGTAACGTGAGACTCAGCAATATTACATCTACTGCTTAAAGTAACATGGCTATTAAGTAAATTAGGATGCTGAAGTACAAGGATCAAATCACTTCCCAAGGTGGAAAGAGCAAATAGAAAAAAGAGCTGGGATTCAAATCCCAAATTAGCTAGGCCAAGAGCTGAGAGATGTAATGGTGTGAATAATACAAATTAAACAAGGTAAGGGCTCTCAAGGGAACTTACAGATTTTGGGGGCATGTCTTGAATTCAATGTCACATATGTAATATGAAATTACATCAGTAGTAGAAAGGAGAGACCCACGGGAAAAAAAATTTGTTGATAAGGTGGCGGTTGAGTAAGTTCTGAGGGAAGGAGTAAAAATTGCAATGGGTGACAGGAACATTTGATATTTAAGTTCCTGGTTTAAAGAGAAAGTTTAAAGAATTGAAGAATACAGACCTCTGTTTTGGCCCACCAGTAATAACACTGCCATTGTTTGAGTTAAAGAGAAAATGAGCTCATATTGCTCTGGAAACTGCACGACTGGATGGGAGTAGAAACTAAGGGAACATTTCTTCATTCCATGATGTTGTCCTTAGGTGAGAACACAATCATGATGATATGGCTGTGCACTAAATGCATGCACTCACCTCCAGGGTCACCAGTGAGTGGTCAGTTTATCTTCTAGCAAATGCTTCTGTAAAAGAGCAGCAATGAAATGCCCATGTCTCCCAGTAACAGTTTAACCGTTTTTCCTTGCGTGGGGGTTAGGTGACCCATTGTAGTTGCTAAACACTAAAAATGTTTGTGTGTTGTTGTTATTTAAGAGCTACCATTATCTGCTGAGAATCTAATAAACTATGTTAAAGTGAAACCTACATATAGAAGTGCAAGAAACAAAAAGAAACCTACTATTCTGGCATACATCCTTGAATATTCATATCATAGTTAATATTCTGTTATTTCCTGGCTGCTTTTTATATAGTGACTGATTATTTTCTTAATTTGGGGATGAAATCCCTCTAAGAAAGAAATAGGGTATATACTAATTCTATTATACCTTGAAGACATATCTTTAATGGATTTTAGATAGTAACAGATTTCATCATCTAAACATGTTATAGATCTGTATGGAATGTCTCTATGAATAATTAAGCTCATTCATTATGCGACTTATTTTTCTACTTCAAACTACAGAGTTTGATTTACTTGGCAGATCTATTGGTCATTTTATAATTCTTTCTTAGCTGGTTTCATGGATTAAAATTTTTAATACATTAAAATATTTCTTGAAGCGTTCTTTCTTTTTTTTTTTTTTTTAAAGATTTATTTATTTTATTACATATCTCCCCTTCCCCCCGCTGCGGCAACGCGCCGAGAGTGGTCACTGCGCAGGCGCGGCTTTCCCCGCCTTTGGGCGGTCTCTGCGTCCGTTCACAGCTGGCTTTCAGTTCACAGGTGGCTGGCTGCGCTCCATCCGCGGGCAACCTGCCCTGCCCGTGGCAGCTCTTGCCATGTCTGTGGCAGCTTCTTGCCCTGCCCACGGCGGCTCCGGCCCGCCCATGGCGGCTTGCCTTTCTCAAGGCGGTCTGCCCTCTAGGAGAGGTCCCTGGGAATCAAACCCGGGGCCTCCCATGTGGTATGCCGGTGCCCTATCCACTGGGCTATCGAGCCGGCCCCCGTTCTTTCTGATTAAGTTAAAAATCTTATTTATTCACAGTCACAGACAACAAAGATGAAATCAGAAGAGTCTAAATGCCCTGCAATTTTGTAGCACAAGTATAATGACACCTCCTTGACTCATTTACATGTGAGCTATCTATGCACACATTCTAATTTCTAATTTCAACAATGCTACAAACATTGCATTAGCCTGCTATTTAATGGAAATGTATCATTACTATAGGTTCTTATGTTCAAATAGAAGATCTATTCATCCTCAATACACATAAATATTCACTTTTGCAACCTTTCTTCATAATGTTGAATATTTAGCAGTGAATAAAGGCTCCTTTGACTTTCTAGCATTGTCCATCTTCTTCTGATACACTTTAATACAGCTAGGGACAAAATCTCACTGTTGTTCATAATTCTACGCCTTATAAATTAGCCAACCAATGTTATTCACTTTTTAAACTGCTTTTTGAAGGCTAAATATGCAAAACATAAAAGATATCCTCTAAAAATCTTCCAACAGTGAGCAAATGTAGCTCAGTGGTTGAGCCCCTAATTTCCATATACAAGGTCCTGGGTTCAAACTCCAGTACCTCCTAAAATTTTTTTTCTAACCTTTTTTTCTTGCAATAGTTCTAACAATTGAATTATGTTAATCCAATCCCTGCACTCTCCTGTTTTATCAATCTCTCTAATGCTAGTGTCTTAGTGATATAGAATCTTTTAAGATGTAGTGTTTTTAAATGTCTAATTGGTCTAAATTATCTGATATACTTGAAATATTTTCATCAGATTTTCTCAAAATCAGATCATTCCTCAAAAACAAACAAACAAACAAACAAACAAACAAACAAACCCTTCTTGGTGACCATTACACTGACTTTTACTTTTTCTCACATGAAATTATTTTTACATAATATTTATAAAAGCAACATGGAACAGTTAACAAATATGATGCATTTCTTCCATGCTCATGATTAAGTTCATTTGAAAAATGGAATATTTAACTTCCTTATATGCTTACTTATGTTGAAAGATTTGAAAATGGGTTATGATCCCATGATTTTGTTACAGGTTTTGAGCTGCTCTCAAGGAGCTAAGGTGCTAAGTTTTATTATAAAGAATGACATTCCTATCACATTAACATTTCAGAAAATATGAGGCCAAAAACAGAAAGAAAAAGACACAGAATAGGCTCCCTAAGGAATACTGTACCTCACTCACAGAAAATGACTTCAGAGGTATGTCATTTAGAATTTCTGCTCAACAGAAACACATTTTTCAGAAATATGAGACTGTGAAAGGTTGCCAAAGCATATATTTTTAAACATATATTCACAAAGTAGAGTCCAGAAGTTCTATTCCTACATTCAAGGTTTGATAGAGCATCCTATTCAAATGGGATTTTCATTGGGGCATTTAGTGAATTATTGGTCAGGATTTGGTCAGGAAAACTACGAACTCACTTTTCACATTATGTGCAAAGAAATTTAATGCAATAATTTGAGTTGCAAAATCATTGGAAATGACAAAAGTACAAAAGTGGGCCTTGGTGGATCTTATTCAAAGACTAGAATATGTGGGAAAGAAGGTCTTTTAATTCCTCTAGAAGGAGACAAAGTCTGCTTCCATCTAAGACTGCTGCTGCAGCAGCAGGATAGTCTCTCTTGCTGTCCTCATTAGAGTTAGCCAAGCAATACCAGGAGCCAAACACAGGAATAACTGAAGGATTTGAAGTAGAATGAAACTGACCTTGCTCCAGGGCTCAGATGCTGCACTAGTGATTCCCATTGGCTGACTCAACAAGGATCCTGATAGGAAAAGATTCTGGTCTTTTCTATATCCCCAATACTTCAGTTAGTGACAATACCAACTACTAAAATTTTTCAGTAAAACATTAATAGTTCCAAAGCAGAAATGCTATTTAGGAGCAGTAGTTGTCACTCCTAATAAAATTGCAATGTCAAGCAATCCATAATTCTTTTATAAATTAACAATAAATAAGGTTTTATGTGTCATAATATTATTTAAAACCATATATGTACCCATTTATAAGCTCATTATTCTATTATTTGTACCTGGCTCAGCTAGGAAGATTTTGCTTGTCTTGCTTGCAGCTGCAAGCTGCAAGAGTCCAAGATGGCTTTGTTCACATCTTTGGTAGTTAACTGTGTCAGTTGGCTGGAGAACTTAAGATGTTTTCCATGTGACTACTCTAGCTGGGTAACCCTAGAACCTTTAAACCATTGCAGTTGGGAAAGTACAATAATATAGCCACTTTGAAAAAGAGTTTGATGGTTTCTTAAAAAGGTAAACATAAATTTTCCCTATAGCCAAGCAATTCCACCTCTGAGAATCCCATCCCAAAGAAATGAAAACATATATCCACACAAAGACTTTTATGTGAATGTTTATAGCATCATTATTCATAAAAAACCCACACTACTGGAAGTAAGTGAAACGTCCATCCATCAGCTAATGGATAAACAAATGTGTTATATACAGACAATGAAGTAGTTTTCAGCAATTAAAAGACACAAAGCACATTCTACAAAATGGGATAACTTGAAACACATTATGTTTGCTAAGAAGGCTGATACAAAAGACCACATATTGATCAAATCCATGTAAATGAAAAAGCAAGTCTGTGGAGACAGAGAATAGGTTAGTAGCTCCCTGTGGTTGTATGTGGGAATGAGATATAACTTCAAATGGTCATGAAGGAACTTTTTGGAGTAACAGAAATGTTTCAAGTTGGATGTTAGTGATGGTTTCACAACATTCTATACTTACTAAAAGTCATTGAACTGTATATTTAAAACAGATGAATTTTACGGTATGCAAATTATACCTAAATAAGTTTGCAAAAAGTGACATTCTTTTCTTGAACATCCTGATTAAGTGGTTTAAATAAAGTAATTAATTATGCATTTAATTGGAGTTATTAATTTTCTTTGCTCTGGCATACATAAAGCCAATTAGTTTTAATATTTAAATTTTGAATTTCTATAACACAAAAGTTACATAATTATTTATCTACAATGATTTGGATTGTGATTACCAGTTGTTTTAGCTTGCCAAAGGGTTGTTGGTGCAAAGTCCCAGAAATGGGTTTCCCTTTATAATGGGAATTTTATTTAAGGTAAGACCTTTCAGTACTGAGGCTGTGAGATGTCCAAATCAAGGCATTGATAGATTTGGTGATTTTGTCTCACCAAAGTCAGCTACTGGTGATCCTGAGGTCTTGCCACATGGTGAAGCAAAATGGCAGTCAATCTCAGCCAAGGTCCCTGGCTTCCCCTCTGGGATCATTATCTCCTGGATCCCAGCTATGGTCAAGAAGGGATAGGACGTGTCTCCTTCCAGGAGGCCTTCTCTCTCAATCTCAGCTGCCCTGGTTTCTTCCCAAGTTCAGCTGTGGACTATAAGGGGTATGACTGAGCTTGCCTACTTAGACTTGAGCTCCTCCATGGGCCCAGCATCTTGGGAGCTCTGTACTTAAGCTTTGGCTACTAGTGATCTTTGAGTCTTCTCCCTCATGGTTTGTTCAAAATTGTTTCCTTTCTGTCTGTGTGTCTCTATCTCTGTGTTTCCATTTATATAAGGCCCAGCAGAAGGGCAGACTCAACCTGAGTCAAGCCTCACTGATGTAGTCCAATCAAAAAGGGTCTCACAACCACAGAAATGGGTTAATTCAAGAAAATAATCTTTATTTTTTGGGGATTCATAAAATAACTTCAAACTGTCATGCCATATATGTCATGCCATATTTACCATATAATATATAGATAATAATTAGAATTTTAATATAGTTTGATTGAGTTTTGAACTATGAATTTAATAAATGAGGCACTATTTTTATTTTAAACTTAAAACGATTTTGAAATTCATATCTATCTCTTTTTATCAATATAAAATCAAATTCAAAAAATAAAAATACAACAGTATATTAAACAGCAAATATTTTTGCTGACCTGATTTGGTGATAGTCAGGGTAGGCTAAACATTCGCTATATTAGAAACCATGCATGTGTCCCCATACCTAGTTTTTCTCCGTAGGTCTGGTTTTTAGAATACTGGTGATACACTAAGCCAGATTTATTATATGACCATCCTGTATGGGAAAAGACTGTAACTTTGGGTATCTTTGGTCAACCTTAAGAGATATAGCAGGGGAACAGATGTGGCTCAGGTGGTTGGGCATCCATCTCCTGGGTTCGATCCCTGGGACCTCCCAGTAAAAATTTAAAAAAGAAAAATATAGAAGGTGCATGGGCCACCAGGACCCATCCGCAGGTGCACCACCAGGCCCTGAGAGTGGGTGAGCCACCAGGCCCTATGAGTGGGTTTGCCGCCAAGCCTCAATAGTGGGTGAGCCATCAGGCCTTATCTACGGGTGTGCCACTAGGCCCCACAATCCACATAACAAGATGATGACCTAACAGGAGAGTGACACAAGGGAGAGCGAAGACGAGATGCACCGAGAAACCAGTAACTAAGGTGGCACAGGTGGTAGGACACCTCTCTCCCACATTGGAGGTTCCAAGGATCGATTCCCAGTGAAGAAAGGAGGAGAAGGATGAGAAGAGAGGGCAGGAAATGGACACAGAGAGTTGTCCAGTGAATGGACACAGAAACAGCAAAAAAAGAGGGGGGGGGCACTAAAATGGATAAAACTAGCTAACTAAATAAATAAATCCTTAAAAAAATGTATAGGGGAGGAAGATATGGACTATAGTTAGTAGTAATACTTTGACAATGCTCTTTCATGATTTGTTAACAAATATTTCACAACAATGCAGGGTGTTTGTGGGGGAGTGATTTGTGGGAGCCCTGTATGATGTTATGTAAGTTTGTTTGTAAGTTCATGATGTTTACTGAACACTTATAGTTTATGTATGTTCATGTATGAATGATATACTTGAATACATTGTTTTTAAAAAATGAAAACAGTATATTAAAAATCAAATTCAGAATAGACTAAATTATACTTTATGAAAATTTTAAAGTAAAAGTATGACATTTTAAAACTAAGGAATGGCAAAACAGGCATCAAAAATGTCTTTTTTTCCCGTACTTTCATAGTATGTATTCACCAAATTGTAACTGAAATTACTACTCTTGTATTATCATTTCTAAAGTATTCTGATTGCAATCCATTAGTGGGATATTTATTGCTTATTAGAGACTGTGAAATATTAAAAATTTAATTTAATATTCCTACCAAGGTAAAAATAGGGGAATGTTTAAAGCATAGCAATTATAAAGCTCAGTTTGGACTATCCTTGTAACATGTTGGAACATTGTTGTAGGGGTCTATTTAATGGTATTTCATAGGACATGAAAAGATTTCCATAGGGTATGAACACTTAGAAAATTTCTTCTCTATTTGGATTTAAAGCAGTTTTTCCCACCATAATTTTATCAAAGTTTTCGTGTTATGAGGGAAAACAGCATTCCAGAGACTAATGTTAGAGGGTATGAGCAGCATCAATTGGTCTATTTTATTGACCGAAAATCCAGTGACCTTCTGTGATTGAAGGCAAAAGTAGATATGTGTGATAGAAGTAGAATGGTGTTCACAGAGTATGATTTAGTCTAGACAGGAAAAATTATTTTAAACTGTAAGTATTTCAGGTTATATTCCACATATAAACACATGCACACCATATATACCAGTGTGAATATCCTGTAATTGGAAGAAAATTCTTTCAATATTTTTACAAAGCACTAATTTAAACAAGCCTCTGGAAGATATTGCTATATATTCCCCTGGGCCAGGTAAACTCTGTTTGACTGTTATATCAATACTCAGATGTCTAGAGAAAGAAAATTGAAGAAAGCAGCACCCATAACCAATTCTGTCTTGTAAAGACACATTTATCATTTGATGTACTGTTATTCTAATAATTAGCTAAGCACACAGAGGATGCACAGTAAGTGAAAACCTATTTCAGTTTGTACCTATGCTGAGCAAAATGTTGGAGAATAGAGTCAATTTACCCAATGCTTTTTCTTTATGGCAAAACATATATCTAATTCTTATATTTCTCAACTGAACTGACCAAGTACTAGCTTTTCATTTTAGTGAAAATAGTACAATTTTCAGTTCATGCAGTCACAATCAAGCATTAAAATTATACTAAGATTACTTTTCAATAATATTAAGACTACTCAAAAGTGAGTCAGACAATAGATTGTACATACAACACATGAAATGTCACATCTACTACTGAATACACATATACCCAATAAAAATAACCTAGTTCTTGTCAAAAAAGTAAAACTTATAAAAATAAAATATTTTATAAAAGTTATGACTACTAAACTCTCACATTTAATTGTAGGTTATCTTTCATTTTAAAAGGTTTTTGAATTTTCCATTTGATATTTTGCTTCATTGTGAGTAAAAACATTAAAAGAAATCCAATTATAGATCATGTGGTAAAAAAATAATAGCAATGAAATATTATATACCAAGAATGAAGAATGCTTTAGAAAGTTAGATTTTAAAATGTCATTTTGGAAATAGAGCTATACCTAAAATGGAGTGTTGAGAAAGGCATCCGATTCATTAGTATCATTTGTGGGAACTTTTTAAAAGTTCTGCTCCCCAGTTCACATCTCAGACAGATTAAATAAGAATTTCTAAAAGTGTGGCCTGTACATGAGAATGTTATAAATATTTTCAGGGAGATTATAATGTGTTAATTGGATTCGGAATCACTTCTCAATTTAAATTAATTAGAACATGCTATATCCAACAACTTGGTTTGATGTAACAAAATAAACATATGTTTTGGTTTGCTAAACCTGCCGAAGGCAATATACCAGAAACAGGTTGGCTTTAACTATAGGGATTTACCAGCTTAAAAGCTTACAGTTCTGAGGCTGTGAAAAATGTCCAAATCAAGTCATCATCATGAGATGCCTTTTCCCCAAAGCCTGGCCATTGGCAAACTTGGTCAAGGTACATTTGTAAAGGTACATTTGTAAAGGTACGTGGCGGTGTTTGCATGTCTCTCCATTCTCTTCCAGGTGTTATTGCTTTCAGGTTCTGGCTTCCGTGGCTTTCTCTCTCTTTTTTAAAATTATATATGCTTATAAAGGACTCCAGTAAGAGCATTTAGACTCACCCTGGGCCACAACTTAATTGAAGTAACCTAATCAAAAGACCCTATTTCCAATACATTATATGCATAGGAATGGATGAGCTTTAAAACATAATTTTCTGGAGTCTATGTAGCTTCAGACCATCACAACTTACTTATTCTATTTTGTGGTGCATTTTGCCTTATAAATAACATTGTCTTTTATGCTCACTTCTCTGTATGTAAATTTCCTTGGTGCCCCAACTTCAGTACATGTTTATATGTATCAGGTATCTATTTACACATGAGAATATCGATATCAGCCTAGATAACCTTTAAATGAGATGATCTTAATTTGATTATGTGTTTATGTCTTCAATGTGTTTCTTTAAATTATGCTTAACAACATAGTTCAATTTTGAGACCAGGAAGTAAAATATACTGTGGGAAATATTCTTTCTTCATTTGAAAATATTTACTGGACAATTACTCAGTTTTACAGTTCAACTCTGAGTTGTAGTTATAGAGATGAATGGGACTAATTCCCTCATGCACCTTTCATTCTTGTTAGGATTATAGAGAGTAAACAAGTGTGTAGATTTTTCAGGCATTGCTAAGTGTTATGAAAGTAATCAAGTACTGCAAAAAATTATACCAAGACTCTTAAATTGAGTGCCCAAGGAAGGCAAAAATGAATAGCAACATTTGATCAGAGACCTAAATTAAGTGTTTATGTGGGTGAACTGTTCCAGTTCAAGAAGATTTTATCCAAAATATATCTATCCAGTAAATTCCAAGTCACTTTTTTCGTGCAGCTCCATATACATATTGATCTGCCAATATCTGATATTCATGAACTGTCATGAATGATCAAAATAAATCTAATTTGATTTCCATTCTCTTAGTCAAAAGAATGGCATTCATTTAGAAATACAAATTCACAAGGATTTTAAAATTTATTTTAGAAATCAAGTAAAAGATACATTGATAGATTCCAAAGAACATGGTAGTAAGCATGTTAAATTTTTGTTGTTCTTCATCTGATTTATTTACTTATTTACTTATTTATTTATTTTTTAAATATACTTAGATTTCATAAATGATACATAAAATATGTAGGGGATTTCCATATGCCGCACTGCCTACCCCTTCCACACTTTCCCACTGTATTAGTTAGCCAAAAGGGTGCTGATAAAAAGTACCAGAAATTTGTTGGGTTTTATAAAGGCTATTTATTTGAGGGTAGAAGCTTATAGTTACCAGGCCCTAAAGAGTCCAACTCAAGGTTCCATAAGAGGTACTTGCCACATGTTGAGCAAAATGGTGGGCGATGTCTGTGAGGGTTCAGCCTTCCTCTTCCTCTTAAGACTCCATGGACCCAGCTTCTTCCAGTATCAACTGTAGGCTGGTATAAGGCTTATCTATCTCTCCAGGGCCCTTTCTTTCCAGGCTCAACTGCTCTGATTTTTCCACAAGGTCAGCTGTGGACTATCATGTTCTCTCTCTTCTTGGGTTCTCTGCTGTGTCTATGGAGCCATTTCTGTTCCTCTATGTTCTTCTCCTGTGTATTTACTTCCTGGGGCTCCAGCATCAAAAGTCCAAATACTCTCCTCTGCCATGTCATTTTCTCTGTGAGTCCCCGCTCACCAAGTGAGCAGGGACTCAGCATCCTACCGATGTGGCCTAGACAAAGACCTATTCATAATTTAATCAAGTGAAAGTGAAACCTCTGCATTTAAAATAATCAAAGGGGAACACAACCAGCCCAGAAAAACATACCAGTTTAAAAACATAATCCAATATCTACTTTTGGAATTCATAACAATGGCAACTTGTTACATCCATATTGACAACATCCTTCATTAGTGTGGTACATTTGTTACAATTGATGAAAGTGTAATGGAGCATTGCCATCAAGTGTGAATTATACTTTACATAATAGTTTAAACTCTCTCCTGCAAGATATGACAAGATATATAATGGTCTGTATCTGTCATTGCAATGTCATTCAGGACAACTCCAAAGTCCCAAAAATGCCCCCATATTACAACTATTTTTCTCCTCTCCTTCCCCCAGAACTTCTGGTAACCACTGCCTACACATCAATGATAAAAGTTCTTCCATTGCTAGAATAACTATAAGTCTAGAATAGAATAACAGTAAATCTACTCTAGTCCATCATTCATTCCCCAATCCTGAGGATTCTGGATGCCTACTCTGCCTCTAATGAGATGGGGCTTAAATCCCATGGGGCAGATGTATAGGACTATCTTGCTTGCAATTGTAAACTTTCTCTGTTCATTGAGATGATCATTGTCCATCATAATCTCCTTGTTAGTTGTCCTGGTTAAGTTCAATGAACTGGAGTGTAGGTGTTGCAACTCTGTTGAGATTCAGGACCTGACTGGCATTTGGACAGCTCAAAGATTTATATCTCTTGGACATACACCTATTAACTCTAGCACTAACTATAGCTTCAAATAGAAGGGGCAGAAGAACCATGTGTAAGGAAGCCACAACTGAGTCCAACTCTGTCACACGGGGGAGCACAAATTCCAAAGTAGGGCCCCACTGATAAGGCACCAAACTCCTGAGCTGTCAGCCCTGCCTATAGTGTCTGGATGTCTCTGAATCCCTCAGGAGCCCCACTATTTAAGGCAATATTTACTGTGGCAGTCAATGAGATACTTTTGAGATGTGCATAAGCATAACCTCTGGAATTACCCCCTGACTCACTTTGAAGTCTCCTAGTCATATAAACTCATGTGTCTTTACTCTTTCTCCCTTTTGGTTAAGGTCTTTTTCCAGTTGCACTGCTAGTTGGTGCTTGGTAGTAATCCCTTGTTGCCAAGGAGGCTCATCCTTGGGAGTCATGTTGACTTAGAGGCCACATTTGAGCAAAAAGGAGGCTCTCAGGAGATAACTTTTAGGCAACCTATATTTAGGCTAAGTTTCAATTTCAAATGTAAAGATTCTTAAGCACAGTCATCAACATCAAGTGCCCATCAATGGTCCATCCTCTTACTATTCACTTCCTAGAGAATGGGGCAGAACTCCCCAGGATGGGAATTGGATATTCCTGATGAGCAATGACAATGTCCCATGAACACTTGAACTCTTTCATAAGCATGTTAATTTAAAGCCTTTCAGGTTGATCTGAAAATCTAGAAGCTCTGTTAAGCCTCAATTTGCCTTCCAATCCTATTATAAACTGAAATGGCATTAGCACCTTTCTTAATGCTTTTTTTTAATGCAACTGGTGGCAAAGGATTTATTTTTGTCTTATGATTTTTTAATTTTTTTTTATTTTTAAAGGAGGTTTAGATTACATATATATTACACTTTTGCATATTTAAAACATTTTTCATTAGTGTGGTACATTTGATAGTAATGCTTTATAAGTGAGAAGCTTTTTAGGCAATGCTAGGAAATAGTGAAGAATAGTAGAGAAGAGATGAAGTGTAAACAAATTTTGCCATTAATATTTAAATAATGTTACATTCAAGGACAATCTCACCCTGAAAATATGTAGCTTACTCTTGATCAGGTAGTATAGTTTATGCTACAAAGTAAAATGGACT
>PVKH010020732.1:0-14540 GCA_004027955.1 Chaetophractus vellerosus | reverse complement strand
AAGAACACATATATTCTACTTTACCAAGGTAAAATATATGTCTTGGTTATAATTTATTGTTAAAACATTGTATCCAGGAACAAACCCAAAAGCTCCTTGAAATACCAGTATGACTGGGGACCAGTTTTAGATAAACCTGAATTAAACTGGTAAATTTACAATGCTTTTTCATTGTAAAAAATAAACTTAAGATTAAAAAAAAAAAACCTTTCTAAATATTTGTTCAAAATCTCTAGTAAGAAGAATTGAACTTTATATAATATAGTGAAATATATGAAGCATGAGGAAGAAAGCACTTACCTATTACACCCTGGAGAAGAGGCTTACTTTTATTTAGAAGGTTTTTTTTTCCCTAAGTGTTTTATGCTTCTGAAATGAAGATTCATGTTGTAGTCACTTGAAGAGTTTCTAGATTAATTCTAGATTAATCCTGGAAGCCACTCCTCAGGGCTCTGCTGTGTTTTGGGTTTAATTTTTTCAGAGTACTCATCATTGTACTTATTGTCTGTCTCTACATGAGATTGTGGGTTTTTTTAAGGCAAAGTAAATGTGGTTTGAAAAATCTGTTTCCCCAGCATCTCACATAGTGCTTGATACCTAGTAGGCACTTAGTAAACGTTTACTCTATAAATAAGCTCAAGGATATAGGTCTGTGGAGATTTTGAGAAAATGACATTTTATCTTGGATTATTTAACAAAGTCCAAATGTGTATTTCATAAAAATCTTTCTAAGAAAGTCGTAAAATAGCAACACACACAAACACACTCTTCCTTGGGAGGGTGGGGGGGGTGTGGATCTAAAAATGGTTTTTGTCTGGTCACGAAAAGCTTTTTTATAGACTCTTACACTTTTCATGCTGTGGAGAAGGGATCAGAAAACCCACCATCTTTCCTTTGTTTTGTTTATTTCAAAATTATTAAATTATAACCTAAACAGGCATAGCTATCAAAAACTGGGGCTAGAGGAAAGGGAGGAAATGAAGAAAAAGGAAATATAATTGGGGGAAAGATGTTACTATAGGGAAGGGGTTATATGATCCCTCTGTTTAGGAAATATTAACATGTTAGTTTACTTTTACTTTGCCAAATGTGAGTCAAGGAATCTGCCCTTCTCTTCAGCAAAAATAACTTATCAAATAATTCTTGCTCAAAAATATTAGATGAGGATCCCTTCAGGCCTGGGGAAGACCAGAGGAGAGGCAGGAACTGGAGAGAAAGAAGGAACCTGAAATTTTTATGTCAAAGGAAATTTTTCAGTGTCCCACTTTACATTTTTGGGTTTGATCTGTGATAGAACTGCCCTGCTAAAATCAAGATGTCTTTATTCTGGATATAGAGCAGCTAATTGCAAGTCATGCTCTCACTACCTACACATTGCCTTTAAAAGTAAGCTTACTTCCTTTATAATTGGTAGTCTGCTTCAGATCTATGATATGACTAATTTAGGATATGTCTATTTGATTGTAACAATCAAGGAGGGCCAAAAAACTCCCCACCCATATTCTTGTATTTTGGTATTTATGAACCATGTTCTTACTGTCTTAGGTATTATTATTGGAGAAACTCTATTCAGTTAATGCTTTCAAACCATAAAATACTTAAGATTATTTAACCTCTTTAATCCATAATGTTCAAAGAACCAGAATAGCAAAATGTTTAGTATTTGGTAATTAATTTATTTCCTATGATCTCCTTCAATTCCATAGTGGTTTACTGAGTGTGTATCCTGTGCCAAGCAGGTCTCTAGATGTTGCTGACCAAGGCAGGAATAGTCCTTGCCCTATTGTCCTTGCCCTATTGGAATTCAGATTCTAATGACAAAATAATAGACAAACAAATTAATAAATAATATAGTTTTGATAGTGACAAGTACTAAAAAGAAAAAAAATAGGATAATGAGATAACAGGCAGACCACTGTTTACAATATAATAATTTAATGATACGTAGACTATTCTAAGATTCTGGGATGGCCTGTGCAAAACTGGTGTTTCATAAAACATTGATTTCTAAAATAATATTTGTGGTGGCAAATTATGACACATTCAGAAATGAGCCACCCAGATCCCCCTTTAAGGAGGAGTTTGTTGCCCCAAGAGCTGGGAGTGCTGTTGGCACTTGTTCAGCTGTTGGCTGCTTAAGATTAGACATAGCCTCAGCTGCAGAGAGCAGTCTTGCACAAGTTCACACCCTTCCTGGGTTGCCCACATTCAATGATTGATCTTCCTGGGGATAGTAAAGCCTGGCTATTGAGGTCCAACATGGGACAGCATTGGAGGGCCATTCTAGCCCCAGAGCCTTTGGGGCTGGATGAGGCTATCGCTGGGCCTGCATCCTAGCTTACCTCTACCCTCTGGCTCAATGCTGCTTCTTTCTCCTTTCCACTGATCTGAATCCCAAGAGAACTGCCTATAAACATCCTACTGCACTGAACTGTCTCAGCTCTGCTTTCTGGAGAACCCAACCTCTGACACAAACATGACTTGTAACTACATGTAATAACTACCATTCCATCTACATGAAGAAGAAAGGCCTGATCAGGGCAGTGGCTTTCAAACGTTGTAGTAGAAAAACTTTCATTTTCAACTGAAATCTTAAGTGGTATCCAAACATAATGTGAGAGAGAAAAGCAGACCTTGTCCTGGGTGAGGCTTACTTCTGAGGCACCCCTTTATAGAACAGGTTAAAAGTGACCACATTACTGATTTGCTGCTTTAAAAGATTATAGGGATAGAAGCACAGAATTTTAGAGCTGGAAGGAACCACTGAAATCCCTAACAAATTCTAACTTCACAGATGGAGAAACAAAGGGAAGTTTGGGAATTGCCCAAAGTAAAAACAAACACAAACAATCAAACATAACTAGACAGTGGCAGATAAGAACTATAGTTTCCTCATTCCTGTGGTCCAGTATACAAATTTTTCTATTGAGAATTTAATAACCTATTTCATTTTATATTCCCAAATGAAAAAGTTTTAAGAATTCAAAATCAACAAATAAAAACTTTCTGAATAATTTTTTATTTCTATTGTTTTTTAAGATAATATATTTTTAAGCTCAGGTATAGGAATTGAATGGTTTCATGAAGAGATACCATATTTAACATTAAGTTATCATATATAATATACTCTTTCTAATCCACTAATTATTATTAATATTTTTTAAGGGGGTACCAGAGATTGAAAGAAGCTTAAAACTTTTTTTTTCAGGAAAATATGATGGTTTTACCTATGTTTTCATATAGTATTTTGACTTATTAACCATGACAGGCTTGTATGAAATGAAGATCTGTAATTGGAAAAGTAAAGCCAAAACCAACCAACAAACAAAAAACCAAGACAGTTCATTAAAAAAAAAAAAAAAAAGAAGAATATTTAAGCTGCCTCAGAAAAATTATAAACAATATACTAAAAAACAGCAGAGCAGAGTAAAAATTGTTTCTAAAACAAGTAGCATGTTGGAAATATAGATTAAGGAACATATTTCTAAAAGTACTTATTTCTATAAAAGGGTAAAACCAACAGGTTTTACTCAGGAAGCGTTTAAGTCTATAGTTATAAGGCTTTTGGTTTAGGAAGTGACATCGCTTTTTTGATGTGAAGATTTATGGATTTATTTATTTTTATTTTTTGATGGTGGTGTATATCAAGGTAATGAGAGAGGAGGATAAAGAAGCAGTCACAGATACAGCTTGCATGGCCCTTTGTTGTCTTTTGACTTTAAGAGAACTATCAAGAGCTATCGGGGGCCAGCTGTAGCCCAGTGGATAGGGCGCCAGTTCACCACATGGGAGGCCCCAGGTTCGGTCCCCAGGGACTCTCCGAGTGGGCAGACCGCCTTGAGAAAGGCAAAACCGCCGTGGGCAGGGCAGAGCCGCCATGGGCAGGGCAAAGCCACCATGGGCAGGGCAAAGCCACCACGGGCAGGGCAGGTTGCCCGCGAGCAGAGTGGAGCCACCTGTGAAGCGGGGCAAGCCGCCAGCGAGTGGGCAAGGCCGTCGCTCACAGGTGAGCTGACTTGGCGCATCCCCGCAATGGGGGGAGACAAAAAGCAAACAAAGAAGAACGCAAAAATGAACACAGCAAGAACAAGCAAGAAAGGGGGCGGGATATGTAACAAACAAACAAAAAAAAGAGCTATCAAGTGTTAGGTTTAGTCCCACATTTCAGTTGTAAAAGGGTAACTAAAACACCTGGATGCTAAATGACCAAAGGTGGTTTCACTATGATTGATGAAACCTGCATTTGGGAAAAGTACCAAGAAACCTACCTTCTTGTGCACAACAGAGGGACTGGAATTTATTGTACTTTCATCATCATGCATCATGACAAGTTCGGAGCTGCTCTCGTCCATGACCTCCTGCATGCTGTTCACACTGCTGCTCTGGCTGCCTGTGCTTACAGACATGCTTGGGATGGAGTGGTTGCTACCCAGGCTGTCCATTTCTCTGCTCAGGCTGGTTCCATGTTCGCTGTCCTATAAAAATGGGGCACTGGGGTTAAAAAAAATATCACTGGAGATAAAGTGCCAATCCATTGACTAAGCTATTAAGCACACACAATTCTGCAGTGCCAAGTTGCTTTTCTGCCAAATCTGCAAAGATAAAACTTTTAAAGTAGTGGCTCCACTTCTTTCCCACCATTTTCAGGCATCTGAAATTCCCTTCTGTGCTTTCCTCATGCGCCATTCTGGACATGAGTCATAAGGCTCCAAATACTGCTATCCCAGGGCTTTCCCCTTTCATCCACAACTATCATATTCTCATATTGCTACTCAGCAAGCAAAATCAGGCCAGGTTTGTAAAAGACATTCAGGAACTTCGAGGTGCTAGAGAAAGACTGCTGGCTACTGAATGGGTGACTTCTACTTCACTTGGAACTAAAGTAAAAGAGTTTTCAGAAATTTGACAAACAATATGCTCCTCTGCAAGCCATTACAGAGTAATGTCATTTCTAAGCAGGGATATTAATTCTACTGTCCTGGACAGGTAATTAAATTCTGCCTCCCTCAAGCATTTCTATCATGCTTACCTCTGTAATCTTATTAAATATATCTGTTAAATAATACTGGTATTCATCACTGCTAATCTAAAAACTACAATTTGAGAAGTGGTAAAATAATCAGAGCATAAAATTTATCCATAACAGTGGGATGTCTTTTGACATAAGAATAAATAATATAATTAAAGCCACTTAGCTCCAAATACATGGTCCTATTTTCAAAAGACCACTCTCTCTCTTTGTGTGTATATGGCGTGTGTGTTTGTATGTGTGTGTATGCGTGTATATATAATGAATCATTACTTAGCCATGACAATGAAAGGAATCATTGAATATATAATTTGGGTCATTCAAAAATGTAGCTAAAACATTATTATTATTATTATTTTTAGCAGGTACTGGGGATTGAACCCAGGATCTTGCACATAGGAAGCAGGTGCTCAACCACTAAGCTACATCCACTCCTCAATGAAAATTGTTTTTTTTCGCTTGTTTTATTTTGTTTTGTTTTTTTAGGAGGTACTGGGGTTTAAACCTGAGAAGCAGGTGCCCAACCACTCGAGCTATATCTGTTCTCCTATATTTTAACAGATTTTTCTCCCCATTAATGGGGGTCATTTGAATACATGCAATCAAGATATTCTACAGTTCAATTTGGTTTTCTGAAGTTCATTTTTATACTTATTGGTAAAATAATTTTATGTTATGCTTTATTTTTCTTTATACTAAAAAGCTAAAATACATTAATTCGTCATTCCTTTCCTCCTTTATTAATTTTAGAAGAAGAGGAGTCCTTAGCCAGATTTCCCAATCTTGAAAACATTAAATTTTCCTGTCTGTACTTTCTCACCTCCTATTTATTCCACAATTCACAGTAATCTACTGTTCATCCTAAGTATTCCAGTAAAACTGCTTTGAAAAAGGTCATCAAGGATGCCCGAATTGTAAAGTCCAGAGCCCAGCTAACTTTTTTCTTTTAAAAAAAACCTTGTCTGACCTGACCTCTATGTAGTTTCTGACAGTACTAGCTGCTCCGTCTTTAAGTTGGGTGATCTCCTGACATCTGTGATAACTTTATCTCCAAGGTCTCCCTTTTCTTATGACATGGACCCTCTTCTCATTCTACATTCAATTCCTTGATTCATTATTATTTTAAGACTCCTGATCCCCAACCTGTTAGCCTTTGCCCAGATATACTATAAAATCATCTTCCCTTTGAAAACTTCCATCTATATACCATGTCAGTGGTATATGATGTCAGGACTATAAACTCAATAGGTACCAAATTGAAATCTTCCTAAACTTGCTCTTCCTCTGATTGTTCTTCTCTGTCCTTGGTAATGACATGCTCCTAGTCACCCAGGCTCAAATGCTGAGTCACCTCTAAACTCTTCTTCATCTGTCCCTGCCATTTTAATGAAAAGCCATGTATCATCAAATCTATTTCTATACATTGATGTTTCTCAAAAGTGTTCCTTCTTACCAATTCCCATTGACACTGACTTTATTATCTCTTGCATGGGCTATTATCCAGGAGATCAACCATTCAATCATCTTATACTCTATTGCCAGAATAATCTTACGAAAGCACAGCACCTTCCTGAGTCTAAAATGCCCCATGCTCATCTGTCAAAAACCAACAGCATCATGTCTTCCATAGCACCTTCACTAATCCCTATGAGCAGATTTGTTTTCTCCCTACTATGAAGCCCTGCATCATGATCTATCTCTATAGAGCTTTCCATATATTACCTTATATAAAGGTTATTTTATGAATATTACTTCTATGACCCTGCATGTCTCTTCAGGCAGAAAGCATCAATTACATTTTTAGTCTCAGAAGTGTTTTCCATAGTGACCAGTCCTGAATGTTATCACATAGTAGGTACTCTAAAAGTGCCTGCGGAAATAAATTGAACCTACTTCTTCATCCTCTTGTGACTCATTCAAGGGTCCATTTCGTTTCTCTTGGAAAAGAATTTTTTTCATTTTTCGGTACTGTAGGTTATCAAGCTCACGAACAGCATCTTTAGTTCTCTGTATGAGGTCAATTAGGACACGTAGTGGCCGGTCTCGTCGAACAAAGTCATGCTGATTGAGGGAAGAGAAAAAACAAACTGATAACGAAGAATTGTATTTTTGAGTGCAAGATGTAGATATGAATGTAGATAAAGAAGCATAAAACAATTTTATGGATCTTGCAGAAATTACAAAATATAATTTTCATGTAGCCTCCCATATTGCATAAATCTCAAAAAGTAATAAATACTGCTTTCCTCCTCTTCCTCAAGCCCTATTTTGTGGACTTTATCCTAGAGGTTACATCAGAATGCTTGAAGCTTAATTTATCATACAAAGAAATAACAATTACTAGAACTTTAAATAGTAGCAGATAAGCTTGCAGCTTTCAAATCTGAAACTTTATGATAAGCAACACAATGCACAGTACAGTCTATTCTTGTTAAAATCTGCCTGACACCTGCCCTATCCAACTCACACATACAACTACCCTTTTAAAAACAGGCTTGTGTATATTTTGTTTTCTATTTCTGTGATCATATAGTATATGCTTGAAAGTATGGCAGCGGTTCAATTTCTCCAGAGGTCAGATTTCTGGCAACTTCATCTTCCCTTTACAGAGCTCCACAACCAGAATTAAAGGGAAAGGGCCTCTGAAAAGTAGAAATTACTGCCCCAAAGTCCATAAACTTTGTCCCGATATAAATGGCTCTCACTTTCAATATTATCTATTATCTTTAACATATATTCTGCTTTCCTAGTCTCTCATCCCATAGCAGGTTAGAAAGAATGAGTAAGAGTAGGAAATAAAGGATGGTGGACTATTAGAGGTAGGACTATCCACTGTAAAAAGAAATGTCCTTTAAAAATTTTCCTGACAGCCCGACAAGAGAAAAAGAGAAGAAATTCCATGACTAACACACCTAATAAACAATGAAACAGAAACAAAAGAAGGTTTGTGGGCCATTTTGCAAAAGGGCAAATGCCCTATACATAACCCTTTTTCACCTCAAGAGTCCAAAACCTACTACTGTCTCTGAGCCAAGAAAGAAATGAAATTACGTTCATTACACTCTCTTTAAGAAGGCTAAGAAGCACGTCATATATTTTGGCAAGATTACCACAAAATTGGTCAAAAGTGGGAAGTGGAAGATTCGTTTTTTTAAACAAATGATTCGGTTATGTGGAAAATTAACTTATGTGAAATTACTCATGATTTGAAGAAATTAGGAAAATGAGATATGATGTGTTGGGCCTTAGATGATGGAATGGGTTTCATTTCTTCACAGTTTAAACAAGATATAAAAAAGAGGAGCAGAACCCTCAAGAGAAAATAATCGACATGTCTTAGGTTTCTTTGCCCAGACTTTGCTGTCAGGGGAATTGTGGCTTTTGCTCCTGTTTTTATAAAATACCTCGTCCTCTGTAACGAGTCCTTCCTGAAAATGAAACACACACCCAGAAGTAAGTATAGCTTGTACATTTCAAGGAAGAGAAAGAAGGGGAGAAAGTAAATTATTTTGCTATTCCAATGCTTGCAATTATACAAGAGCAAATCAGTTTTTAGTAAACTTCAAGCTATGATGGATCACAGAATTTCAGAGCAGGAAACGTTTTTAGAAATTCTTTCAATTCTAGGCCCAAAGAAGTTGATTTACACAGCTAATTAATGGAAGTGCTAGAGCTGTAACCCACATTTGTTTCAGTCTTCTCCTTCTTCCTGGTGCTCTACCATCACAATTACCTTTATAAAAACAGGCCTCATCATGTGACAAATATTATGGTCCACTTACTCCCCATTCCAAACCCTTTTCCTTGCCTTCCTCCACTGAAAGCACTAGAAAGTAAAATAATAGAATCCCAGCCTTCTTTGCAGATACAGATAGCCAAGTGAGATACAGGCAGAAGTCTCTGACGAAGGCTTTATTTTTCTAAATAAAAGGGCAAGGCAAATAAGGAGAAGGCATTTTGTCCTTTGTTTTCCCCTCTTCTTCCTGCCTTGAGTCCTGGAGTTGCAGTGGCTACTTTGTGGCTAAGGCAAAAGTCACATGCTAAGGTGAAGTAGGAAGATAGAAGGGGTTTGGGTTGGTGATTACATTGTTAGCTGCTTATAGTTCTAGGTCTTTCCCAATGTTCTGGATTTCTTATTGTTTGAGATAATTAAGCCCTTTGCTTGTTTAAGCCTGTTTTTATTTTTTTATTTTTTATTTTATTTTATTTTTTTAAGGAGGTACTGGGGATTGAACCTGAGACCTCATACGTGGGAAGCAGGCACTCAACCACCAAACTATATCCGCTTCCTAAGCCTGTTTTGAAATGATACACTCAATATCTTAAAAACATCTCACAGCCTCCATGATAAAGTCCAGCCTTTCACAGCTTATATTGCCAGGCAGAAATCTACTCACTCTTACTCCTCCTTCCTATCCAAAGCACAGTAAATTCTAGCTAGTTCTAGTCACATGTCATGCCTTTTCACTTCTCCATGACTTTGCTTATGTTGTTCCCTCTGCCTGAAATCCCAACTTTTCACTGTTCTCCAAAGCCCAGGAGCAGACTGCATTCAGTGCCTATTTCCTTTTCTCCATTTGTTCCTTGACCTGTTGCAATCTATTTTCTACCTCCACTCCTATAATGAAAAGAATGAGTTTTCAATTCTTTTAAAAGAATGAGTTTATTGTTCTTGTAAATATGTTTACTTTAAACACACAAATAATACAGAAAAATGCACAGAAGATAAAATAAAATTGCTCAAAATTCCACCATCCAGTTAATGTACCGAATGTCATTTTAGACAATTTCTCTCTCTCCCAGCATGATGGATATCTAGAAATAATTTTAAATGGGAACCTTATTATACATGCTAATTTTAAGTATAATCTATTAAATTAAGGTATACTTAAATTTAACAGAAGCAAAAGAAACTGAAGTAAAATGACTGCTTAACTGCAGTTACAATTTCTTCACCAAAAGTGTTATCAGTTCCTAAAAGATCCTGTAAAGTTAGGGGGGAAAAGGTTATAAAAACTTTTAAGAGATAGTTAAAAAAAAAAAATGAATTAGTTAAAAAAAAAACTACATATTTCAATTTGAGATATTATTGACCATCTTAAGGAAAATTAATACACTCACATATCTTTTCTGCCTCTTGTTTTTTCTAGTTAGGTGATTATGTTTATGTTGTCAATATTTATAACATTTACAGTCTGTTCTTTAACCATTTATATGCTTTTACCTTAATTTCTATATTTAAATGGATTCTATGTAAAAGTGATGTTTTACATGATGGATTAGTAAAAAAATTATTTAAGAACAAGTAAATAACCAATTGGGATATAAAGAGTTGGATTTCTACCTCATTCCTTATGATAAATTTTTACATGATCAAAAGCTAGCATAAATAGTGTAAAAAAATAAATAGGAAAAATATTTACAAGAGCTCTTATAAATCAATAAAGAAAAAAACCCCAACAACTCAGTAGACAAAAGGGCAAAGATCATAGAGAATTCACAGAAATGGAAACAGAAATGGCTTTTCAACATAAGAAAGATGCTAAAGCTAATTCAAAATGGAAAATGCAAATGAAAACAAGAGTGAGATAACATATACCAATCTGAATAGCTAAGTAAAAAAAGTTTCTGTACTTACACTTCATCAGTGTGACTATAAGTTAGTAAGACCTCTTTGGAGGACTATTTGGCAATATCTGCCTACATCTAAAATCCACATGCCCTTTGATAAGCTATTCTACTTCTAAGAATTTATCCTTTAGATGTCCTTATAAAGGTATAAAATGACATATGTACAAGACTATTTATTGCAACACACTTTATAATAGCAAAAAATAGAAGCACCTTAAATGGTGGTTGAACAAATTATATCCATCTGAGAATACTATGTAGCCATTAAAAAGAATGAGGTAGCTCTGCATATAGAAAGAAAAAAGAAAAAAAAAAAAAAAAAAAAAAAATCAAGGTAGAAATAGCAGAAACATAAGCTACCATTCATGTAAAAATAAAAAAGAATATATACTTCCATATACATAAAATATCTCTGAAAGGACACATGAAATTGGTGACAGTGGCTGCCAACTCTAAGAGGGGCCTAAAATGGGAATATTTACTTTTCATCCTTTACCTTCTACTGTATTTTTACCTTCTGAAATATGTATTAGCTATATGTGGTTTCCAAATATTTTTTCCCATTGTGTAGGCTGTCGTTTTACTTTCATGATAACATCCTTTGAGGGCAAAAATGTTTAATTTTTATGAGGTCTCATTTATCTATTTTTCCTTTTGTTGCTTGTGCTTTGGGTGTAAAGTCTAAGAAACCACTGCCTAACACAAGGTCTTGAAGATACTTCCCTACATTTTCTCCTAGGAGTTTGATAGTTCTGGCTCTTATATTTAGGTCTTTGATCCATTTTGAGTTAATTTTAGATGTTATGTTTTAATTTTTCTGTTCCATTTCTTTCTTTGCCTCCGTCCTCTTACTTTTTATATCCTTCTGTTAACTGTTGTTCTAAGATTTCATCTTTCAATCCTTGTACTATTCCTTGTGGTTTTTCCCTCCTAAGTTTTTTTTTTTTTTTTTAAAGATTTATTTATTTTATTACATATCTCCCCTTCCCCCCGCTGCGGCGATGCGCTGAGAGTGGTCACTGCGCAGGCGCGGCTTTCCCCGCTTGTGGGCGGTCTCTGCGTCCGTTCACGGCCGGCGCTTGATTCAGTTCGCGGGTGGCTGGCTGCGCTACATCCGCGGGCGACCTGCCCTGCCCGTGGCGGCTCTTGCCCTGTCCGTGGCAGCTTCTTGCCCTGCCCACGGCGGCTCCGGCCCGCCCATGGTGGCTTGCCATTCTCAAGGCGGTCTGCCCGCTAGGAGAGGTCTCCGGGAATCGTACCCAGGGCCTCCCATGTGGTATGCCGGAGCCCTATCCACTGGGCTATAGAGCCGGCCCCCCCTCCTAAGTTTTAATAAAGCCCAATTTATCACTTTTTATCTTTATGGTAGTAATTTTTGCATCCTGTTTTCTTTTAAAATGAGTCCTTGCCTACTTTAAAGTAATAAAGATATCTTATGCTTCTGGTGTTTTGTTCTGGTTGCCATTTCCCCTACCCCCACCAAATGTGGCGCTTTTGCTAAGCCATACAAACTAGTTCGTGTCTAGAATATGTGATGGCTGTATGTTAAAGGAAAATAAGATAGAATCCTTTTAAGCCCTGTTGCTTCTGCCACCATATTCTTGGAGCTTGCCACTCACAAGAAGAAAAACTTATTTTGGGAGGCATAAACAGGTTGCCTTCAGATCTCCTTCTTCAGGAATACTCAAAATCAGGACTCTGTAGAACAATATATACAGAGTTCAAAGAAAAGAAAATGTAAAGCAAGAATTTTTGACCTAGTCAATGTACTCTTCAATTATAAAAGCAGCTGACATTTTCAAGCCTTACAAATTTAGGCAATACAGCCTTTCTGAGCATTTCTTGCAAAAATTGCTCAATAATAAAATTCAGTTAATGTAGACATGAAACACAAACAAAACAGGGTTGAAAAACACATATATAGAAAATGTTAAAGAAACTTGAATTATTTTGTGCCAAATAAAAGATATCTATATTATAAAAGGTTTCTACATAATTCATTAATATTTATGGAACACATCTCCTAGGTATAAAATCTATAGTAAAATATTAAATGAAAAGCGATGCTCAAAAATGCAATGTTTAAATCAAATGAATGCAGTTCACATATCACTAACATATATGATGCAATGGTATGCAAATGTCTGCTTTATATATTTATCATATATCTTCATTGCCTGAGGATCTTTCAACAACCTAAGTGAAAATCCCAAAGTGGGCATTTAAATCAACAGCAGACTCTGTCTCTAGAAAGGACTGAATTTCTATGCCTAGCTACTACCTCTGTATAAATGACAAGGCAGCATGTTCTAATTCAGTTTGTCATGATGAGCTGCCACAGAATTGACTTACTATATTCCACTGTAATATGACTTTAACTCCCCCTCCTTAAATATAAATTTGAAAAATTACCCGTAATAGTTCCACTGAAGTTGGCCTTTCCTGAGGTATTTTCTGCAAGCAGTAGTCAACAAATCTCCTAAAGGAGTCTGTCCTGTGTGTGTAAATACATGGAAGGAAAATAAAATTAGATCTTTAAAGCACTTTGATACTTAAAACAATCTTCATTCAAGGGAAAATTTTGCATTTTAGGAAATTTTTAACAAAATATTTTGGAATATTAGGAGAACTGGACCATTTTCCAGTTTATGGTATCTAAAGTGAATTCTTTTGTATAATGAATGTAGACACAATTTCAAGTTAGTCAAGCTATAAGTACATCTTAAAATATAAAGAAGTAAGGTCAAATCATCATATATATCATAAAATGAAAAATTCTATGTAATAGTTTATAAATTTTTTTTTTCTCTCTCCAAAGATAACTCTTACAGTCTCAAGCCTATATTACCAGTTGGTAACTCTTCAAGTACCTACAACCTATAACCAGGTAGTAAAATCTGAAGCCTAAGGGATGGAGAACCTAGGAATATGCTTTCTGAATGAAAACACTTACTCTCTTGAAAATTCCATTTTGCCCACTTTTCTCTAAAATTGTCCTTTTTCTATAAAATCCTTGCAGCCCAAATAGTTACCAAAATGCCATAATTTTCAGCAAGGAACAATATATCTTCTGAACAGATAGTAAAAAAAAAAATGACAACTGGAAAAATAATGACATAAGAGTGGGTACTTTATCTCTGCTAAGAAGTGATAAGAATTGAGATGATCAATACAAGACCACTATGACTTGAGATACTAGACTTGTCAGGAGGGCAGCAGGGCATGTTCCCTGTAGAATTAAGAACACAGTGAAAGCTATTGTGAAGGCAGAAATCAATAAAAATATGTATGAGTATGTGTGTATGCAGATAGTTGATACCCAAAAAGTATCGGTATCATTCATTATAACATAGAATGAAGGAATGGAATGCTTAGGTGAGATATTTAAAATGTAATTTAATGAAAAGTACCAAACGAATATTGTGATTTTCTTAGAGATTTAAAATGGTACTAGAGTCTTACCATTCATTAGACTGTAACGTTGGGGAGTCATTCTGGGCAATGTGATATAAGGCACTCATTGCATTCATGTTGAAAAGGGGGGGCTTCCGTTCCGCTGGAAGATGAAAGAAAAATGATAAAGCAATTCTTGAAAGAAATCAGGCAGGTAGAGAAATAAGGAACTATGAGCAAAAATCTTTGCTGCTAAATCAATAGCACATTACTGTCATCTTATCACATAATCCACTTAATTTAACCTTTACGTTTGGCCCAGGATAGCCATTCAAAAGCAGTTACTGGTCATCTTAATCTACACTGGCCAAGCTCCTAAAAGAATCCATTTTAAGAGAATGAAAGAAAAATTTCTCATTTTTTTTTCACTTCTTCAAAAAACTGGCCTTTGCCTATCTTCCCACAACAGGTATAAACCACTGTGTGT
>PVKH010020731.1:0-14516 GCA_004027955.1 Chaetophractus vellerosus | reverse complement strand
AATTGTAATACGGGGTTTTTTTTGGGACTTGGAAATTATCATGGGTGATGTTACAATGGAGGATACTGGCCATTTTATATCATCATGTATCATGCAGAACTGTATGGGAGAGAGGGTGGTCTACAGTCTGAACTGTGATCCATGCTTGATGGCAAAGCCCCAAAATGTATATAACTATCACAGGTGTTGTGCCACACCGATGAAGGGTGTGTATGTGGGAGGTTGTGGGAGGTGTAGGAGGGTGGCATATGGGTACTCCTAAAGTTCTGTGTAACATTTGTGTAATCAATGTATCCTAAATATATATATATATATACATAAGAGTAAAGGCAAAACCCAATAGTACTGTATTATCAATATACAATTCTACTCTTTAATTCCTATAAGTCAGAATACAATTGGACAAGGAAAAGACATATTTCTTGATAATGGACATGCAAAATTTAAAGAGGTAATTTAGGACAAAAACAACATAAAGAGGGGGAAGAGAGGGATATGGGAGCTGAGAACAAGTAAGTTACTGAAGTTAAGTTAGTGTCTTTTCAAATTAGTAGCTGATAGATGTAGGTTGTAACCATAAAGAAATTATTTTAAAAATATAAAGAAACAAAAATGAGAAAGGGATCAGTCAGATACATTATAAAAGATCAACTATACAGAAAAGGTGGATGCATTAAAGGAAAACAGAGACAAAAAAAAAAGATAAAGATTAGTAGAATGGATAAAAAAGCATGATCCAAGTACATGTTGTTTACAAGGGACTCACCATACACCCAAAGACACAAACAGATTGAAAATAAAAGGTTGGAAAAAGATAATTCATGTAAACAGTAACCAAAGAAAGAGCTGGGGTAGCCCTACTAATACTGGACAAAACAGACTTTACCGTAAACGTTGTTACAAGAGACAAATAAGGATATTACATATTAATAAAGGGGTCAACCCCATCAAGAAGTAACAATCATAAATATGTATACACCTAACTACAGGGCCCCAAAATACATGAGGCAAATGGGCAATACTGAAGGGAGAAAGAGAGAGTTTACAACAATAGTTGGAGACTTCAATACAACACTGTCATCAATAGACAGAACAGCTAGATAGAAGAACAATAAGGAAACAGAACTTGTATAATATGATAAACTAGATCTAACAGATATATACAGAACATTGCATCCCCAAACAGCAGGATATCCATTCTCTTATGCATTCTTCTCAAGTGCACATGGATCATTCTCCAGGACAGACCAAATGTTCGGTCACAAAACAAATATCAATAAATTTAGAAAGACTGAAATCATACAAAGCATCTTCTCTGACCATAATGGAATGAAGCTAGAACTCAGTAAAAGGCAGAGAACTGGAAAATCAACAAATATATGGAAGTTAAATAACACACTTTTAATCAATGGGGCAAAGAAGAAATTACAAAGGAAATCAGTAAAGATCTTGAGACAAATAAAATGAGAATACAACATATCATAACTTACAGGATGCAGCAAAGGCAGTGCTAGCAGGGAAATTTATAGCTCTAAATGCTTATATTAAAAAAGAGCTCAAGTCAAAGACCTAACAGCACACCTGGAGGAACTACAAAAAGAACAGCAAACTAAACCCAAACAAGCAGAAAGAAAGAACAAAGATTAGAGCAGAAATAAATGAAATAGAAATTTTAAAAGCAATAGAGTATATTAACAAAATGAAGAGTTGGTTCTTTGAAAAGATCAATAAAATTGATAAACCCTTAGATACACTGACAAAGAAAAAGGGGATTAAATTAAAATTAAAAATGAGAGGGGGGACATTAGTGCTGACCCTGATGAAATAAAAAAAGTATCATAAGAAAACACTATGAACAACTGTATGCCAACCAATTAGACAACCTAGATGAAATGGACAAATTCCTAGAAATACACGAATAAGCTACACTTAACTCTAGAAGAAAGAGAACATCTCAATAGACCAATTACAAGTAAAGAGGTAGAACTAGTCATCAAAACCTCCTAACAAAGAAAAGCTCAGGACCAGATGGCTTCACAGGTGAATTCTACCAAAAATTCCTTGAATTAATAGTATTCCTGTTCAAACTCTTACAAAAAATTGAACAGGAGGGAACATGACCTAACTCATTCTATGAGGACAATATTACCTAATATGAAAATCAGGTAAAGATACTATAAGAAAAGAAAATTACAGACCAATTTCTCTTAAGAATATAAATGCAGAAATCCCCAACAAAATACTTGCAAATCCAGTCCACGAAACGAATTATACACCATGATCAAGTGGGTTTTATCCCAGGTACACAAGGGTAGTTCAACTCAAGAAAATAAATTAATGTAATACATCACATTAACAAAACAAAGGGAAAAACCACATGATCATCTTGTTAGCAGAAAAGGCATTTGATAATGGCTTTCTTGATTAAAAAAAAAACACTTAGAAAAATAAGAATAGAAGGAAAATTCCTCACTATGACAAAGGACAGATATGAAAAACCCACAGCTAACATCATACTCAATAGTGAAATGTTAAAGGCTTTCCCTCTAAGATCCAGAACAAGACAAGGATGCCCACTGTCACCACTCTTATTTAACATCTTGTTATAAGTTTTTGCTAGAGCAGACAAGCAAAAGATATAAAAGGCATCCACATTGGAAAGGAAGAAGTAAAACTTTCACTAGTTGCAGATGGCAGGATCCTATACATATAAAGTACCAAATATTCTACAACAAAGCTGCTAAAACTAATAAACGAGTTCAGTAAAGTAGCAGGATATAAGATCAACAAGCAAAACCAGTAGTGTTTTTACATACTAGGAATGAGCAATTGGAGTAGGAAATCAAGAAAAAAAATTCCATTTATAATAGCAGCTAAAGAAATAAAATATTTAGGAATAAATTTAACTAAATGAGTAAAGGAATTGTACACAGAAAACCACACAACACTGCTAAAAGAAGTCAAAGAAGACCTAAATAAATGAAGGGATATCCCATGCTCATGGATTGAAAGACAAATTATAGTTAAGATGTCAGTTCTACCCAAATGGACTTACAGATTCAATGCAATCCCAACTGAAATGCCAACAGCTTTCTTTGTAGAAATGGAAAAGCTAATTATCAAATTTACTTGGAACGGTAAAGGGCCCCAAATAGCCAGGAACATCTTGAAAGGGAAGAATGAAGAAGGAGGACTCTCACTACCTGATATTAAAGCATATTACAGGCGGAGGTTCTAGGAAGATGGCATCAGAGTAGGCAGGCAGTGTTCAACTCTCTCACAAAAACAATGGAGAATGGGCCAAAAGCTGTCCAAGGGACCTACTTTGGGGGTCAACAGGCCAGGGACAGTGCTAAACAACTCCCAGGAGGGTGAGGGACAGAGAGACAACAAGCTGTGAGTTGTTAAACCTCCCAGCCACCAGGAAGGACTCCCCTATGCCACCCCCAAGATATTTAGCTGGGGTAAAACCCCTGGGTCACTGCAGCCAACAGAGAGGGGAACAGACATCTTCGTCCTGTCAGCTATTACAAGGGAAAAGGGAGAGGAGTTGCGGAGCTTATCCTCAATGAATTTGGTCAGCAGAGCCCATTATGAATCTCAGCTCTGGCCAGACCAACATGAAGGAAAGCAGAAATGGAAAGAAAACACCTCCATGGAAAGGTGGGTACATATGCGCCATCTGCTGGCCGGTCTGGAAATTGCACAGATAAAAAACACTTAAAGGTCTCTCAACTCCAGCTCCTGGGAGGAAATCTGTGCCCAATTAGTGAGTCGCTAGTCCAAATTTGATAACTTAAGCTGGACAATTTTAAAGACTTAGAATAAGGCGAACCAAATATCAAAGAAGAGCTGTGAATAAAAAAAGCAAAACAAAACACAGCACAACAAAACTATAGGTAAGAGAGAGAAATTGCCCATCAGGGTAAATTCACCAGCATATTCAGATGCCTAGACATCAGCAAAAAAACTACAAGCCATACTAGGAAACAGGAAGAGATGACCAAGGCAAAGGAACAAATCAAATATCCTGAAGAGATACAGGGTTTAAGACAATTAATCAATGATAATCACACTCTCCTAAATCAATTCAAAGAATTGAAAGAAAATATCACTAAAGAGATAAAGGATATTAAGAAGATACTGGGCGAGCATAAAGACAATTTGAGGCTTGTAAAGAAAAGTAACAGAGTTCGTGGGAATGAAGGACTACAATGGATGAGATTAAAAATATATTAAAAGCACACAGAGCATATTTGAATTGCTCGAAGACAAAATTAGTGATTTCGAAGAAAGAACATCTGAACTCGAAAAGACAGGAGAACAGAAAGAGAAGAGAATGGGAAAAATGGAATGGGATCTCAGGGAACTGAATGACAATGTGAAATGCAGAAGCATATGCATTATTGGTGTCCCAGAAGAAGAGAATGGAAAAGGGGCAGAAAGAATATTTGAGGAAATAATGACTGAAAACTTCCCAATGCTTATGAAAGACATAAATATCAATATCCAAGGACAATACACCTCAAACAGAATAAATCCAAACAGACCTACCACGAGACACCTACTATTCATAATGACAAATATCAGAGAAAAAGAGAGGATTCTGAAAACAGCAAGAGAAGAGTAAAGCAGCAAATAAAAGAGAATCTTAATAAGATGAAGTGCCAACATCTCATCAGAAACCATAGGGGCCAGCTGTATAGCCCAGTGGACAGGGCACCGGTTTACCATATGGGAGGCCCTGGGTTTGGTTCCCCGGGCCTCTCCAGGCGGGCGGACCGCTTGAGAAGGCAAAAGCCACCGTGGGCAGAGCAAAGCCACCTGCGGGCAGAGCAGAGCCGCCCGCAAGCAGGGCAGGCCACCCACGAGCAGGGCAAGGCCACGGCTCACCGGTGAAGCTGACTCAGTGCATCACCGCAGGGGTGGGGGGAGACAAAAAGAAAATAAAAAAAATAAATCTAAAGAAAAAAAAAAAAAGAAACCATGGAGACGAGAAGAAAGATGTATGATGTATTTAAGGTACTGAAAGAGAAAAACTGCCAGCCATGAATTCTATATCCAGCAAAACTGTCCTTCAAAAATGAGGGTGAGTTCAGTCTTCACAGAAAACAAAAACGATAGACTATGTTACCAAAAGACCAGAATTACCAGAGATACCAGAGGGAATGATGCAGCCTGAAAGGAAAATAAAGGACGAGAGACACAGAGAAAAGTACAGAAACAAAGATTTTTAAGAAGGGTAATTTAAAGGGTAAAAAGACAGACAATAGTATGAAAACAGAAAGCCAAAGGACAAAATGGATAAAGTAAGTGTATGTTTACAGTAATAACATTGAACGTTAATGGATTGAATGCCCCAGTCAAAAGACAAAGACTGATAGAATGGATAAGAAAATATGAGGCATCTATATGCTGTTAACAAGAGACTTACCTCAGACTTAAGGACAACCAGGTCAAAAGTGAAAGGCTGGGAAAAGATATTCTATGCAAATAGTAACCAAAAAAAGAGCTGGAGTAGCCATACTAATATTGGACAAAATAGATTTTAAATGCAAATCTGTTATAAGGGATGATGAAGATCATCATATATTAATAAAAGGGGCAATTCATCAAGAAGAAACAACTATACTAAATATTTATGTATGTAACTTGGGTACCCCAAGATACATGAGGCACACACTGGCAGAAGTGAAGGGAGAAATATAATGTCTCTATAATAATAGTTGGAGATTTCAATACACTACTCTCAGTTTTTGACAGAACATCTAGACAGAGGATAAAGAAACAGAGCACTTGAATAATATGATAAATGAGCTAGATCTAAAAGACATCTATAGAGCATTGCATCCCAAAACAGCAGGACATACATTCTTTTCAAGCACTTATTAATTCTTCTCCAGAATAGACCATATGTTGGGTCACAAGACAAGTCTCAATAAATTTAAAAAGAATATTGTTATACAAAACACATTCTCTTATTATAATGAAATGAAACTGGAAATCAATAATGGATGGAAAATGGGAAAATTCATAAATATGTGGAGATTGATTAAACAACACATTCTTAAATGCTCAGTGGGTCAAAGAAAAAATTGCAAAAGCAAATACCTAGACGAATGAAAAGGGCAACACAATATATCAAAATCTAAGGGAGGGAAGCGGATGTGGCTCAAGTGATTGAGCTCCTGCCTACCACATGGTACCGGGTTCAGCTCCCAGTGCCTCCTAAAGAAGACAAGCAGGGGGAACTGGCTGTGGCTCAATTGGTAGGGCTCCAGTTTACCAAATGGGAGGCCCCAGGTTCGGTTCCCAGGGCCTCTTCGGGCAAACAGACTGCCTAGAGAAGGCAAGCCGGCGTGGGCAGGGCAAGCCCCCGCAAACAGGGCAAGCCGCCGTGCGGTGAGCTGACTCGGCAGGATGCCACAGCGGGGGGAGACAAGCAGACACAGAAGAATGCAAAATTGAACACAGCAAGAACAAGCAGAATGAGGGGGATATATAATAAATAAAAAATAAATCTTTAATTAAAAAAAAAAAGACAAGCAAGACAGCAAGCTACGTGATGGGCAGGCATGGTGAGCTGATGCAACAAGAGGCACAAGGAGGAAAACATAATGAAACACACAACAAAGCAGGGAGCAGAGATAGCTCAAGCAATTAGGTGCTTCCCTCCCCACATGGGAGGTCCCAGGTTTGGTTCCCGGTGTCTCCTAAAAAGAAAACCAGCACACAACAAACAGACCCAGCAAATGCAAAACAACAAAGGGGTTGGGAGAGATAGATAAATAAAATAAATAAATAATAAAAAAACATAAGGACACCTCAAAGGCAGTGCTGAGAGGGAAATTTATAGTCCTCAACGCTTACATTTAAAAAGAAGAAAGATCTACAATTCAAGATCTAACTGCACACCTGGAGGGACTAGAAAAACAACAGCAAACTAATCCCAAACCAAGCCAAAGGAAAGAAATAGTAAAGATCAGAGCAGAAATAAATGAAATAGAGAACAAAAAAAACAACAGAGAGAATCAACAAAACCAAAAGTTAGTTCTTTGAGAAGATCAACAAAATTGACAAAACTATAGCTGGACTGATAAAAAAAAAAAGAGAGAAGACATAAGTAAAATCAGAAATGAGAGAGGGGACATTATCACTGACCCCATAGAAATAAGAGAGATCATAAGTTGATACTACGAACAACTGTATGCCAAAAAACTAGACAATGTAGACACAATGGACAAATTCCTAGAAACACATGAACCACCCACACTGATCCTAGAAGAAATAGAAAACATCAACAAACCAATCACAAGTGAAGAGACTGAAACAGTCATCAGAAACCTCCCAAAGATGAAAAGCCTGGGATGAGATGGTATCACAGGTGAATTCTTCCAATCATTTAAAGATAATCTAACACCAAACTTGCTCAAGCTCTTCCAAAAAATTGAACAGGAAAGAACACTACCAAACTCGTTCTACAAAGCCAACATCACCCTAATACCAAAACCAGATAAATATGCTATGGAAGAAGAAAATTACAGACCACTACCTCTAATGAATATAGATGCAAAAATCCTCAACAAAATACTTGTAAACAGAATCCAAAAGCACATTAAAAGAAATATACACCACGATCAAGTGGGTTTTAGCCCAGGTTTGCAAAGGTGGTTCAACACAAGAAAATCAATTAGTGTAATAAACCATATAGATAATTTGAAGAAGAAAAATCACATGATTCTCTCAATTGATGCAGAAAAGGCATCTGACAAAATACAGCACCCTTTCTTGATTAAAAACACTCCAAAACATAGGAATAGAAGGAAGCTTTCTCAATGTGGTAACATGTATATATAAAAAACCTACAGGTAGCATTGTACTCAATGGTGAAAGACTCAAAGCTTTCCTGCTGAGATCAGGAACAAGACAAGGATGCCCACTATCACCACTGTTATTTAATATTGTGCTAGAAATTCTAGCTAGAGCAATTAGGCTAGATAAAGAAATAAAAGGCACTCAAATTGGAAAGGAAGAAGTAAAACATTCACTGTTCACTGACGACATGATCCTGTATCTAGGAGATACTGAAAAATCCACAAGAAAGCTACTAGAACTAATAGACGAGTTCAGCAAAGTGGCAGGATACAAGATTAATATGCAATATGTTTCTATTCACTACTGACGTGCAATCTGAGGAGTAAATCAGAAAAAAAAATTCCATTTACAACAGCAACTAAAAGAATAATATATTTAAGAATAAACTTAACCAAGGGCATAAAGGACCTGTATTCAGAAAACTACAAACATTGCTAAAAGAAACCAAAAAAGACTTAAATAAATGGAAGGAAAGTCCGTGTTCATGGTCTGGAAGACTAAATATCGCTGTGGCAGTTTGATACTATTTATGAGTTCCAAAAAGAGATATTGATTATATTTGTAAACTGGTCTGTTCCTCTGGGCTTGATACCCTTTTGATTGTATTAAATTCAGAGGTTCCATTTTTGCTTTATTAAATCAAGATTAGGGCTTTGATTTGACTATATCATTAGGGCATGCAGGGTTGAGAACCTGCCCCCTTGGTGGGGTATATAAATGGATGCTCAATCAAGAACACAGAAGTAGATACACAGAGAAGAACAGGGAGGAAGAGAGACAGCTCCAGAGACACCGCAGAGGCCCTAGGAAGAGAGATGAGCCTAATAGTCTACATAGCTGGCTTTGTGAAGAGAACAGAGCTGCTAAACCCGGAAAGAAATGAACCCTCCAGCCTATAGCTGACATCAGAAGAAGCTTGGCCCATGGAGCCTTAAAAGGAAGAGAAAGGCTGAACCCTCACAGACATTGCCCAACATCTTGCTTCAACACATGGCAACAGAGTTTGGTGAGGAAGAAATTTTGAGTTGGACTCTTTAAGGCCTTGGAAATGTAAACTTTTAACCCAAATTAATACCTTTTATAAAAGCCAACAGATTTCTGGTACTTTGCATTAGCACCCCTCTGGGCTGACTAATACAATCATTAAGATGTCAATCCTATGCAAACTGATTTACATATTCAATGCAACCTCAATAAAAATCCCAACAGCCATTTTTGCAGAAATAGAAAAGCCAATGATCAAATTTATTTGGAAGGGCAAGGGGTCCCAAATAGCCAGAAATGTCTTAAAAAAGAACAATGAAGTTGGAGGACTCTCACTTCCTGACTTTAAAGCATATTACTTAGCTACAGTGATAAAAACAGCATAGTACTGGCATGAAAACAGACAGGTTAATCAACACCAAAACAAGAACTCAGAAATAGACCCTCATGTCTACAATCAAGTGATTTTTGACGAGGCCATCAAGCTCTCCCAGCTGGGTCAGAACAGTCTATTCAACAAATAGTGCTGGGAGAACTGCATAGCCATATCCAAATGAAAGAAAGAGGACCCCCATCTCACACCTTACACAAAAATTAACCCAAAATGGAACAAGGACCTAAATATAAAAGTGACAACCATAAAACTCCTAGAAGAAAATGTAGGAAAACATCTTCAAGATCTTGTGGTAGGAGGTAGCTTCTTATTCTTAAACCTTACACCCAAGGCACGAGCAACAAAAGAAAAAAACAGAGTCATTTGACTTCCTCTAAATTAAACACTTTTGCAGCTCAAAGGACTTTGTCAAAAGGGTGAAAAGGCAGCCCACTCAATGGAAGAAAATATTTGGCAATCACATATCTAATAAGGGTTTAATATCCATGATACACAAAGAGATCACACAACTCAATAATAAAAAGACAAACTACCAGATTAAAAAATGGGAAAAAGACTTGAAAAGACAATTGTCCAGAGAAGAAACACAAATGGTGAAGAAACACATGAAAAAAACGTGCAACATCACTAGCTTCAGGGAAATGCAAATCAAAACTACAATGAGATATCATTTTACACCTATTAGACTGCCCACTATTAAAAAGTTGGAAAACTATAAATGTTGGAGAGGATGTGGAGAGATAGGAACGCTTATTCACTGTGGATGCGAATGTAGAATGATGCAGTCACTGTGGAGGAGTGTTTGGCAGTTCCTAAAGAAGTTGACTATAGACTTGCCATGTGACCCAACAATACCATTACTAGGTATATACCCAGAAGAACTGAGAGCAGTGTCACGAATAGACATCTGCACACCAATGGTCATAGAGGCATTATTCATGATTGCCAAAAGTTAGAAATAACTCAGGTGTCCATCAACCAATGAATGGATAAACAATTGTTGTGAATACACATGATGGATTATGTAGTGGTAAGAAGAAATGAAGTCGTGAAGCATATGACAACATGGATGAACCCCGAGGGCATTATGTTGAGTGAAATGAGCAGATATTGTATGGTGTCATCGATATGAACTAAATATAATAAGCAAACTTATAGAGGTAGAATCTAGAAGATAGGTTATCAGGAGATAGAATGAGAGTAGAGAATGGGGAGCCGGTGTTTAATCTGTGCTGAGTTCACAACAAGGTTGATTTTAATGGTTTAGAAATGGACGGAGGTGAAGAGTAAAGCAACGGTGTGAGTATAATTAACAGTGCTGAAGTATATCTGTGAACGTGGTTGAAAGGAGAAGCTTTGGGTTGTACATATTGCCAGAAGGAAAACCAGAGGATAAAACATGAACCCTGTGGTGGCCAAGGATTATGGTTAATAATACAAATATAAGAATGTTCTACGCGAATATTCTTGCCATCCTGCTTTTGTGATAATCAGGGTAGGCTAAACATTCACTATATTAGAAACCATGCATGTGGCCCCAGACCTAGTTTTCCTCCCTAGGCCTGGTTTTCAGAATGCTGGTGATAAGCCTGATTTATTATATGACCATCCTCTATGGGAAAAGACTGTAACTCTGGGTATCTCTGGTCAACCTTAAGAGATATAGCAGGGGGACAGATGTAGCTTGGGTGGTTGGGCATCTGTCTCCCATATGGAGGGACCTGGGTTCGATCCCCAGGACCTCCTGGTAAAAATTAAAAAAAGAAAAATATAAAAGGTGCGTGGGCCACCAGGCACTGCGTGTGGGTGTGCTGCCAGGCCCTGTGCGTCACACAGCAAGATGATGACATAACAGGAGAGTGACACAAGGGAGAGCCAAGACGAGATGCACCAAAAAAACAGAAACTAAGGTGGTGCAGACGGTAGGATACCTCTCTCCCACATCGGAGGTTCTGAGGATCTAATCCTTGAGGAGGATGAGAAGAGAGGGCAGGAAACGGACACAGAGAGTTGCCCGGCGAAACAGCAAAAATGGGGGAGGGGAGGTAAAAATGGGTAAAAGTAAATAAATAAACAAATAAATCCTTTAAAAAATGTATAGGGGAGGAGGATATGGACTATAGTTAGTAGTAATACTTTTGACGATGTTCTTTCAAGATTTGTTAACAAATATTTCACAACAATGCAGGGTGTATGGGGAGGGGGAGTGATGTGTGGGAGCCCTGCATGATGTTATGCATGTTTGTTTTGTAAGTTCACGATGTTTACGGAACACATATAGTTTATGTATGTTCATGTATTCATGTATGAATGATATAATTCAATAAATTGCTAAAAAAATATAATGTTCTTTCAAGATTTTAACAAAGACACCTCACTTGTACAGGATATTGATAGAGGGCTGGTATATCAGAGAAAATGCACCTAAAGTAAAATATAGCCAACAGTTGACAGTAATAGTTTAACATCATTACATCAATTATAAAAAAGGTACCACACCAATGTTAAGTATCAAAAATTGGGGGTGTGGTAGTTATGGGAACACTGCATATTTTGTTCTTAGAAAAATGTTTTACACCATAGAAACAACCAAATTTCCTTGTCCGTTATACTGTTTTAAGTGGAGGCTTCTCTAAAAGTACATATGAAGAGCTTTTCATTAGAGCCAAGGCATGCATATAATTTATGTTCTACCTGTCAACTCACATAACCTAGGTAAGAAGGTAAAAATGGGATACGGTCAGGTGTCCCAACAGATAGGTTCTTTTTTTTTTTTAAATTTTAAAATAAAATTTTATTGAAGTATATCTTTCATACATGTACACAAAAAGTGTACAGTAAAAGTTGTGAACTTACTAGACAAGCATGCATATCATCACACAGGGCTCCCATAAAGCACCCTATCACCAATACCTTGCATTGTTGTGAAACTTTTGTTACGAACTAGAAACAGCATCATCAAACAGTACTATTAATTGTAGCCCATATCTTACATTTGGTGTATTTTTCCCCCAACCTACCCAATTATTAGCACCCTGTATTAGTATTACATATTTGTTATAGTTCATGAGAGAATGTTCTCATATTTCTCCTGTTAAGCACAGCCCATCTTCCACCACTGGATTCCCTGCATTATAAAGCCCCCTGTTTTATAGAATCCTATTCATTGGCTCTCGTTTTCATTACAGAGTTGTGCTTTCATGCCTCAGTCCATTTTAGAATGTTTTCATTTCACCAAAAGGAAAAATCCCATACCCCCTTGTACCCTTCTTCTTTGGTTGTCTCTTAGACTTGATATAATATCTTCTTTACCATTGCTGCAAAAATATTACAATATTACTGTTAACTATCATCCATAAGTTACAAGAGTTGTAATTTTCCTGAGTGTAGCAGTTTGGTATTATTTATGAATTCCAAAAATTGATATTGGATTATGTTTGTAAGTTGATCTGTTCCTCTGGGCATATTAGATTGTACTGGATTCAGAGGTTTCTCTTTTGCTTGATTAAATTATGATTAAGGCTTTGATTGGGTCACATCAGTAGGACGCTGAGTCCCTGCCCCCTTGGTGGGCGGGGACTCACAGAGAAAACTACACAGCAAAGAATAGAGTTTGGAGTTTTGATGCCGAAGCCCCACGAAGTAAACACATAGGAGAAGAAAACAGAGAAATGGAGATGGCTCTATAGACACCGCAGAGGCCTCAGGAAGAAAGAGAGACGGGTAGTCTACAGCTGAAACTTGTAGAGAGAACAGAGCAGCTGAGCCTGGAGAGAAACAAGCCCTGGGAGAGAGATGAGACTTATCCCAGCCTACAACTGATATTGAAAGAACCTAGGACTACAGAGCCTTAAGAGGAAGAGGAAGGCTGGACCCTTGCAGACGTGGCAGCCATCTTGCTCCAACACGTGGCAACAGACTGGCAAGGAAAGTAACTTACACTTTATGGCTTGGTAACTGTAAGCTTCTACCCCAAATAAATACCCTTTATAAAAGCCAATAGATTTCTGGTATTTTGCATCAGCTTCCCTTTAGTTGACTAATACACCATGTATCACCATATTCTTAACACTTCGTAAAAGAACATTCTTATATTTATACTAATAACCACAATCTTCATCTACCACCAAAATTACTGTTATGCATACCCTAGATTATTCTCTAGTTTCCTTTCAATTGACATTTACATATCATAAATGTCAGACATGTCTACCCCTTTGAGCCACAATCTCATTTGTAAATCAGCAGTGTGTTATACTCACTATAATGTGTTACCATCAATGCTATTCATTTCCACACTTTTACAATGAACTTTATCAAAAATTCTACATACATTGAGCATCAGCTTCCATTCTCAATACACATTCTATTTCCTAGCAACCTATACTCTTGAGTTTACTTCTGCGAATTTATTCATCATATTTAGTTCATATTAGTGATACCATACAATATTTGTCCTTTTATGTCTGGCTTATTTCATTCAACATAATATCCTCAAGTTTCATCTATGTTGTCATATGCATCCCAACTTCATTTCTTCTTACAACTGAATAGTATTCCATTGTATGTATATACCACATTTTGTTTATCCATTCATTGGTTGATGGACACTTGGGTTGTTTCCATATTTTAGAAATTGTGAATAATGCTGCTATGAACAACAGTGTGCAAATGTCAGTTCACGTCCTTGCTTTCCATTCTTCTGAATATATTCCTAGTAACAGAATTGCTGGATTATATGGCAGATCTACATTCAGCTTCTTGATGTACCTCCAAACTGTCTTTCATAGACTTGTACCATTCTACATTCCCACAAACAGTGAAGGAGTGTAGGAGTGTTCCTATTTCACCACATCCTCTCCAGCACTTTAGTTTCCTGTTGTTGATGTTGCTGTTTTATGATGGCCATTGTGGACATAGCCTGAGTAATCTCAGAGCCTTGGGGTCTCCTCCATGGTACTGGCAGGAAAGAACCAGACAGGTTCTTTTGAAAATCTTGAAAGTTAAATAGCTAGGTACTTCTATGGGATATAAAGGTATTCTGGTTGCCATAGGTAAGTTTTCTGCATAGAGTCCAATGCAGTAGCTAACAAAATATTAAACTTTCCTCCTGGGGAAACCCTGCTACTTTCTCAAATGAGATGGCAAAAAGCTCTGGATTATATGAACCATGCCTAATTAAAACAACAACAACAACAACAACAATAACAATAACAAAACAGGCCAATAAACCAAGCCTTCTATCTTAAGGCTTCCATTTATG
>PVKH010020730.1:0-14514 GCA_004027955.1 Chaetophractus vellerosus | reverse complement strand
CAGCCAGCAACCCTGCACCACAAAACCCAACCATATCACCACCTACCCATCCCTTTCCCATAACACGCAGCTATGATCTATGAACTCACCACAGATTATGTCTCCATGGATGATATCCCATTACTTTCTCTTCTCTTTCCCTTTCTTTTTAAACCTATTTTTCAGACCCTAGTTCTCAGGGACTGCCTATTTCCTTCATTCATATCAGTGAGGTCATGTACAGCTCATCCTTTAATGCCTGGCTTGCTTCACTCAAAATGAGGTCTTCAAGATTCATCCATGTTACCCGTGTGTTAGCACTTTGTTCCTTCTTACTGCTGAGTAGTATTCCATTGTATGTATGTACCACATTTTGCTTATCCATTCATCTACTGTCGGGCACCTGGGTTGAGTCCAACTTTTGGCAATTGTGAACAATGCTGCTATGAACATTGGTGTACATATATCTGTTCATGTCTTTGCTTTCAATTCTTCTGGATATATACCCAGCAGTGGAATTGCTGGGTCATATGGAAGATCTATATTTAATATTTTAAGGAACCACCATATTGTCCTCCACAGTGGCTATACCAATCCACAATCCCACCAGCAGTGGATGAGGGTACCCATTCCTCCACAACCTCTCCAGCATTTATAGTCTGCCGTTTTTTTAATAGTCGCCTTTCTGATAGGTGTAAGATGGTATCTCATTGTAGTTTTGATTTGCATTTCTCTTATCGATAGAGATGCCGAGCATTTTTTCATGTGCCTTTTAGCCATTTGTATTTCTTCCTTGGAGAAGTGTCTTTTCAGGTCATTTGCCCATTATTTAAAAGGGTTGTTAGTTTTTTTTATTTTCAAGGTGTAGGATTTCTTTATATATGAAAGATTTGAGTCTCCTGTCAGATATATGGTTGCCAAATATTTTCTCCCATTGGGTAGGCTGCCTTTTTATTTTCCTGATACCCTCCTTTGAGGTGCAAAAGGTTTTAATTTTAAGGAGATCCCATTTTATCTATTTTTTCTTTTGCTGCTCGTGCTTTGGGTGTGCTGTCCATAAAACCATTTCCTATTACAAGGTCCTGTAGATGTTTCCCAAATTATCCTCCAAGATTTTTATGGTCTTGGCTCTTACATTTAGATCCTTGATCCACCTTGAGTTAATTTTCATGTAGGGTGTGAGATGGTATTCCTCTCTCTGTCTCTTGGATACGGATATCCAGTTCTCCATACACCACTTGTTGAAGAGGCCATTCTCTCCCCACTGAGTGGGCTTGGTGGCCTTGTCAAATATCAGGTGACTGTATATGCAAGGATCTGTATCAGAACTCTCAATTCGGTTCCACTGGTATGACCAAATTCTTAACATCAATATATGTGTTTTCATAAAATTAATCTGAGAATGCCCTTAGGTTGGGAATGTTTTGGTTCTTGGTTCCCACTTAGCACATTTTACAATTCCTCTTTTATCACTTTATAAAATCAAAATATTCATCTTAACCAGTCACAACTACCATGATGAATTGCTGCATAAGAGAAACAAACAAAAACAACAATAGTAGCCAAAACTCAAAACAAAAAGACAACTTGAAGCAGGGTTATCCTGATTTTTTTAATTATTCAAAACACTTTCAATCATAGTATGACATCTCATTTCTTCAAGGCTTTATACTATTTCTTTCTATTGGGCATTGAATCACATGCCCCAAAAAAGATATTTTCAAGTCTAACCTACTGGTCTTTGGGGTATGAACCATGTGTAAACAGGAACTTTGATAAAGTATGAATTAAAGTGTGGTCAACCTGAATGTGGTTGGGCATAAATCCAATATAGTTGAATTTTTTATTTGCAAAGGAAATTTAAAAAGAGAATTCAAACTGAAAAGACAAGTATCAAGGACTGCTGAAAGCCCAGAAAGTTACAGTCTTTGGGGAGTACCATGTGCAAATAAATCCCTGTCGTTTAAGCCAACTCATTGCTTGGTATTTGTTCAGAATCCAGAAAATTAAGCCATTTTCCAAGGAAAGGAATGGCAAAAACTTATATTTTAGTGTACATGGTAATGTGTTTTTTTAATTGAAGTTTATCATTCATACATAAATATTTATATACAATAAGTGTATAGTAAATGTTGTGACATTACAAAACAAACATGCATATCATCAGACAGGACTCTCATACAATGATCATAATATTTAGCAACCTTTCTTTCTTGTCTAAGTGCACCACCAAATTATTGCCAAAGAAGGATTCTTACTGAAGAAGAGAGACTCATGAGATCAAAACTTTAAGAACATCTCAAAAATCACTCTTTGCATTGATGATATACATCATCTAGGCAAAATCACTAAAGCTGCCTTACTGATCTATTTATTTTAGGTTACAGGAACTTTGAATCTTTTAAAATGTTGCTTGAAATTAAAAAGGAATTTTATGTAATTTCTTTCATTCTCATTCTTTAAAAAATTCAATAATCTAAATATGAAACCCCATCCTTTTGATGGAGATGTACTTAAAGCACATGAGATAATACAATTTTAATAAAATGTTATATTTGCAAGGTTCAATGAAATCAACATAAATTTCCAAATTATTTATTGCATTGTTTAAATAATATGCCCCTAATTATAAAAATAACAGGTATCCTTAATAATCATATGATAAATCTTGGAAAAGTCTTTTTGGTATCTTTTCTAAACCTTGAGGAAATGAGTGACTTCAAAGACTATGTTCCAGATTTGGCTGTTCTTGGCTTGTCTTGCTCATATGTATGATATGGTCAGTTGGCAAATTAGATAGCCTTAGATAGTGTGGTGGTTAGCTATTGTCAGCTAGTATAATGTGGGATAGGGGCAACTGAGCTATGAATCTCTCTATTTCTATTAGTTTAGTCCATGATTGCTCACATGGCAGGTTTACAGGATTATAAGAATGAAAAACTTCTCAAATGTTTAGCTCTGGCATAATGTCACCTTCTGGTGGGTAAAGCAAGTTACAAGAGCAACCTAATGGCAATGAATGGATATATGGAATCCACTATTTGATGTGAAGAGCTACATAGTCATATTGACAAAGGTGAGGGATACAGAGAAAAGTGGAGAAGCTGGGACATGTTTGCACTACCTAAAATAAAAAATCTTTATGAAAGTCAAGTCATTTCCAAATGTTGGACACTCAAAAAAATTGAAAGACAAATTAGCTGAGTTTAATGAACTCTTAATTTTTTAATGAAAAATGATTGTGAGAAATTAGCACATATCTTGGATGGAATTGAAAGAGTTGATTGACATTGTTATGACAACTCATTATTCAGCATATTTTCTATTGTCATTTATTTAGAATTTTTTTTTTAATTTTAAAGAAGCTTTATGGGGCCGGCTAGGTAGCTCAGTGGATAAGAGCGCCAGTATACCACATGGGAGGCCCCGGGTTCAGTTCCCAGGGACCTCTCCAAGCTGGCAGATGGCCTTGAGAAAGGCAAGCCACTGTGGGCAGGGCAAAGCCACTGTGGGGTGGCAGAGCCCCCACAGGCATAGCAAAGTCATCCCTGAAACACGGAGTTGCCGCCTGAGAAGTGTGGAAGCTGGGCAGCCCGCAAAACATGGAGCACTGCTGCCCGCAAAACATGGAGCAGAACCACCCATGAAAAATGGAATGGAGCCACCCATGAATGGAGGGAGCCACCTCCACGGAGGGTTGACTAGGCACGTTGCCGCAAAGATGGGGGGAGACAAGAAGCAGACATAGAAAAACACAGAAGAATGGACACACAGCAAGGGCAAGCAGAAATGGGGGGGGGTAAATAAAAAAAATAAAGAAGCTTTAGATTACACAAATGTTACATAAAAATTATAAGGAATTCCCATATGCCCTACTTCCTCCCCTCCCACACTCTCCCATTTTAACATCCTTCATTAGTGTGGTACGTTTGTCAAAATTGATGAAACCATACTGAAGCATTGCTACTGTCTGTGGATAATAATTTACATTATATTTTACACTCTATCTCAGACAATTTAATAGGTTATGAAAAATATATAATGGCCTGTATCTGTCATTGCAATGTCATGCAGGACATGTCCAATGTCCCAAAAATGCCCATATATTACACCTATTTTTCCCTTTCCTCCCCTCAGAACCTCTGGTGGACACTGCCTTTATATCAATGATAAAAGTTTTTCCATTGTTAGAATAGTAAGTCTTAATAAAATAATAAAAGGGGAAATATTAAATACAAATGAGTTCTTATTTCAAAGTGAGTCAAGAGGTCATTCCAGAGGTTACACTTATGAATGTCTCAAAAGGATCTCATTGACTGCCACAATAAACTGTGCCTCAAATAGCTGGGCACCTGAGGGTTCTATAGACATCCAGAAACTGTAAGCCGGATGGACAAACTCAGAAATTCAGCACCCTGTCAGTGATCCTTACTCTGAAATTTATGTTCCCCAGTGTAACAGTTACATATATTTATAGATTCCCTACACGTGGCTCTTCTGCCTCTTTTATTTGAACTTATAATTAGCACTATATTTGTTAAATATATGTCCCAGAGAATTAAATATTTGGTCCATTCCTGTGCCAATTGAGCCATGAATCTCAGCAGAAATTCAAGAGCTACTCTCCAGTACATTGGACTCACCCAGGACAACTAACAAGGAGATGATAATGGACAATGTGCATAGCAGGGAACAGAGTATGTCTGCAACTGCAAGCAAGATATTTCCATCAATCTGACCCATAGGACCTAGACACCCTCTAAATTAGAAACAGAGTGGATATCACCATCCCAAAATCTTCTTTATATTATTTCTTGGTGATTTATATACTTTGACTATATCACTATTTGATAATAGAGACTAAATGTGAAAGTAAAGTTAAAAGTGACAGCTATATCCCTATGGTTCAGTCATGTATGTTTTTTGTTCACTACCTACCTAAGTTCTGAATCCTTCTTTCAATTGTACAAAATAACAGATGTCACCAACTGCTAAGAAAATATTCTATTGAAAAGTAAAATTCTTTTTGAATGAAGCTGTCCAGGGGAACTTCATTTCAGTTACTATGACTAAAGTCAGCCAACAAAAACACAAGACTACTTATTTCATAGAAATTATGGGGAAATATTAGATGTACTATTTAATATGGAACCATTGACTTCACTCACTTAGAACTTAATAGGTGTCCCCCACCCCTGTCATATTCTTTTTATCCTCTTCTCATCTAGGGAGGATGAGAAGTGGACAAAATATTCTCTTCCTTCCATTGTGGAGGGCAAATCCTTCAGAAGTTGAATTTATTGTCTCTTGTCTCATTTCCATGTCTTCCTTTCCATTCTTTGGGATGTGATAACACTTCTGGGACTCTACACTTTGCATTCCCAAACAACTTTGCTACCTGTCATCATGTTAGTTTTTGCTAATTGGAAGAACTGGACATAGATGAGGAAGGAAGAGATAGGGAGTTTTGGAAAGATGTGGATAGGAGAGGAGAAGGGAATTCCATCTTGCTTTCCAGGTACTGTTCTGTGAATCCAGCAGAAATAGACACTTGACTGTGGCTAACAGCTTCTCATCATTTCATCACACTTGTCACATGCTTGAGAAGCAGACTTTGGTGTACAAAGACTCTGTTGGGACATGCCACCAGAAGTCTTAACACTGCTGAGGATTATCCCATATTGAGAGCCACATCCCTTCCTCAAGGAGTAAACAACAGCTGAGTGGAGAGCTCCTCCATGCTCTGAGATTCTAGTATCAACATCTCTTCCTATTGTATCCAAATTTCAATTAAAATACCTGTTTCCTGCAATCAATGAACTTTAAATTAATACATAGTATCCACATTGTGCTCTTTTAGCCTTCCAAAACCTAAAACTTAATATATTAAATCTCTCTAAAGAAGTTTTTCAGTGAGTTAATCCTAAATGATATAATACTCATGACAATAGAGGACATTTTAAAGCCATTTTACAATTCTTGAAAATCAACATAGAGCTCTAAGTTCATATATTAAGTGAAATATGATATTATATCATTAGACTTATCTTTATTCCCCTGCATTTATACTTACATATATTTAGTGATAATAAAAATTAAAGGAAACTATATTATCCCAATGATAGTCAATGAGAAAAAATAAATAATCTCAGCCCTCAAAGACTTCATTTAAACAGACATTAACTAAATTCCTCCTCTGTTATAGAAATGGGCCATATATCAAATACATTATCATAATTAAATCTCAGTATAGTGCTGTGAGGATGACAGCATTATTCTCTTTAAACTTCAGAAAACTGAGGATTGGAGATTTTAAATTATTTACCAAATGAATGAAATCATAATCAAAACACAAGTCCATGATTTCATTCATTATATCTTATTGCTTTTCTCACATCATTATTGGTATTAAGAGAGAATTCTCTTTTTTAAAAAATAAATGTAATGTAGAAAATGGCATAAAACATAATTGAAGGACAATTAATTAAAGCATCACTTGCTGTATATTAATTTTAACTGAGGGGAGATGTGTGATTTAGGCTTGTAGAAAAAGGATAAAGACACAGCAGTTCAACAAGAGCAAAGAAATTTGCAAAGAACATGTGCAGAAGCTATGAAGTGCACTTAAAAGCTACAGGAAGAGTTTGTTGGAAAATGGTTAGATCTTAGAGTCACAGTGAAGACAAGAAGTAATAGATGAAGCGAGAAGGGTCAGAATGCTGCTACTGATAATAGAATGGCTATACAAAATTTTACAAATATATAACTTGTGGAACATGGGAATGCAATTTTGAAAAAAAAATGATAGTTTCCATAATAGATATGGAAATCAAATGTAACTTTTATGAGTTGTTCATTAGATTTATTATAGTTTTACAGCAAATCAAAACTTGTGCCCTAACATTGCTTTTTCAAAACCCAGTTAAAACAAAACAAATTGAAGAATAGAAAAATATAGGATAAGCATTTTGTAATACCCTCAGATCTACACTTTGAAATTGGAAATGCACAAAAATTTGCTAGCCAAAATGATTCATTTAAAACCAACTAATAATTTATTGCTCTCTCTACTCTAACAGTTCAACACACCTACTCACCCTTCCACATCCCTGCATGTAGGAAACCTGAGTCTATTTAAACAATGGACTCTAAGAAGATATTTTGGAGCCCACCATTTTCCTGAGAGCTGCTTTCATATTCTTGTTTCTCAGGCTACAGATCAGGGGATTCAGCATGGGAATCACCACAGTATAGAACACTATGGCCACTTTATCAGTTGCCAGACTGTAGTTAGAACTGGGCATGCAATAAAATAAAAGCAATGTTCCATGGAAGACAGTGATGGCAGTGAGGTAAGAGGAGCAGGTAGAAAAGGCTTAGCATCTTCCTTTGGCAAAGCACATCTCAGGATGGTGAAGAGAATAAACAAATAGGAGGTGAGGATGATCAGGATGGTGATGATCAGATTGAAACTGGTCACAATGTACACCAGCATTTAATTCATAGACACATCAGAGCAGGCAAGAGATAAGATAAGGGGTAAATCACAGAAGTATTGGTAAATCAACTTTTATCTATATGATGGGATCTGAAGAGCTAAACACATGTGAATCAGAGAAGAAACTGTGTCACAGAGACAGCAGACAGAGACCAGTCCCAAATGGAGCTTCTGAGACATGATCACCATGTACAGCAGTGGGTTAGGCCATCACAACCAGCAGAATGGCCTCCATGATCACACATGTGCAAATTGTATAATGCATCCCACAAAGAAAATGGCTTTTCCCTTGTCTAAGATATTGGCCAGTATTTTATGCACAATGGTTGTGGGCAAGTGGCTCAGGAAAAAGTACATGGGGTTGTGCAGCTGAGAGCTGGCTTGGATCACTGCAATCATGCCCAGGTTGCCCATCTCTGTGACTCCATAGATGAGAAGGAAGACCAGGAAGAGGAAGACACTCACCTCAGGGAGGTCTGACAATCCCACAAGAATGAACTCTAACACAGAGCTGCAGGTTCCCTTGTCCACGTCACCACTTCATTTGGGGTTGAAGGAAAAAAATAGAAAACCAAACTAGAAGTCATTTTCCATTGTAAGATTCAAATATGAGTTTTTGCTCTTTCCTAAATAAAGACATGAGAATATTAGGAGAGTTAATTTTGACAATATATAGGACATTTATTTTGTGAAATTTAGGAGGAGTTTTAAAATAGTAAAATACAGATACATAAGGCTCACTGTTTAGTTCACAGATCACACAGAAACATTAAAATTATTGACATGTACAGAATCCTATAAGATTCTTTAAACTCATCTTCCACACTATGTGGACATTCAATCATTGGGAAGAAGTTAAAATATTATTTAATTTGCTTTATTGCTCCATGGTTTCAGATCCATTTCAATTCCACTAACACTGTAAATGATCAGATATACCAAGATATACAGAAAAGAGAGCAACCTACAGTTCTGGGTAATCTGAGAAGCCCAGGAGGGCAAATGTAGTGCCTGAAGTAATGTTTCTCTTGGACAGAAACATATTTACTGTTCATGGGATCTGAGAATCAACCTTGAAAATAAAATATTGAGGAACATGATGGATATGTGAAGCCTGAGGAATTATCCCATGATTAGAGTGTCAGGTGAGACAAATTTGACCTCTGAGATAATCCTGATAGGTGTTAAGTATCCAAGACAGGATTATCTAAAATTTCAGAAATAGACTACTAGTTAATTTTACTTTCTCAAGAATTGTACAACTTAATTATTTTCATGTTCTGAAATACAATTTTTAAGACTTGAAAGTATAGTAATTATTAAATTAAAAAATTTGGATAGTGACATAATCAAATTTTGATGCAAGACATTCCAATCTCACTGAATTTCATAATATTTGTAAAGAAAATGAAAGAACTATTTGTTTTTCCTACAGAAACTAATTGAAAAACTAAAGTAACTACTGTAATTAAGACTGATTTCTACATAGTGAAGGTATGCGCATATACTGAGATAAAAGAAAGAATAGCCCTTTTTTTATATCAGTAAAAGCAGACTTTAAACAACAGTTTAGCACTTTCTCATCAATCCTCTTTTAGACCAAGTAAATCAGACATCAAGTCAATATTGATTTATATTTTTCAAAAAAAAATATCTATCAAATGCTTTCTCTCCAAGTGTGCAAATGGAAACCCAAGGAAGCCATGCCTTTCTAAATGACATAAAGATGTTAGATAATCAACCTACAACTGAAACTCAGATCCCCCTACTCACAGACATCTCTCTATGCCGGGCTGATTAGAGTAAGATATTAATATTTATTTGAAGTTCAAATTAAAAGGGTATCCTAAATTTATTTGCTAAATCTGGCAACATTGAGCCCAGAACAACTGAGAATCTCAGGGTCACCAATTCAAAACCTGGGACTTTCCTCATTTTAGTACTGTAAATTCCATATCCAGAATTTCTTTAGTCAGAATCCTAAAATGAAGATTTATTACATTTTCACTCTGGTTCTGCAACCCAAGAGCCAGGCTCCAGATGTCCCAACACTGAAGGCCTGAAGTCCCAGGCAAAGATGAGGGCTCTTAATGGTCCTATCTGCTCCTTACCCAAGGATTTCAAGACAAATCAGAAGACAGTCCTTTCCAGACAATAGTCACTATTATAAAATTCCTTCTTAATGTGCTTTTTCTGGGTTTCTCAACTTCAGGGCTATTGATATTTTGGACTGGAAAACATTTTGTTCTGGTGAGCTGTCCTTGCATTATAACATGTTTAGCAATGTCCTTGGCCTGCACCCACTAGATGCTGGTAGAAGCACTGCTCTTCATCATTACAATTAAAAATTCCTCTAGGGTAATGGAAGAATAGATGGCAAACAGGGCATTTGTCGGGCATTGGAATTGTTCTGCATCCTATTGCAATGACAGATATAAACCATCATACACTTTGTCAAAACCTATAAAAGTATATGGTGCAAAATGTAAACAGTAATGTTAACCACTGACCATTGTTAGCAGTAACGCTTCAATATTTGTTCATCTATTGTAACAATTGTATCATACTTGTGTAAAATGTTATTAATAGGGGAAAATGTAGAGGGGTAGGGGATGAGGTATTTCGGATTCTCCTATATTTGTTATGTGACTTTTCTATAACCTAAAACTTTTTTCAAAATAAAGTGAAAAAAAAATACTGAGGGAACTTATGGAAGAAATTGCCATTGTATGTAAAAGATAACAGATCTTATGGTGATAAAAGACAAAATGCAATTTTTTAAAAAATTGTATTCATTATTTTTATTTTTTTAAAACTATTAATTATTTTATTTTAATTTTTTGGCTTTGTTTTTGGAGAGGGTTTCGATTGCAGAAGACTCACAGCTGTGGCAGGGGAGGATCACCGGTGGTGGTGGAATGTGTGGAGAAGAGTGCACCGGGGGCATTCCTCTATGGACTATATATGTGTTCAAGTGGTGATTGGCTGTTGTCTCAGAAGGTGAAGACACACACAATAACTGAAAGAATATTGAATTCTCATCCTGGGGAGTCCTGCTACATTCTCTAAAAGTGGCAAGAGAGGAGATATTAAATACAAAGGAGTTTTTGTGGCTAAGAGATTTCAAAGTGAGTCAGGAAGTCATTTCAGGAGTTATGCTTATGAATATCTTAGGAGGATCTCAGTGACTGCTACACTAAACACAGCCTTAAAGCAGAACACCTCCTGACACTACAGGCAGGGCAGACAATCCCAGGAATTTAGCTCCCTGTCAGTGGGCCTTAACTTGGAATATATGTTAACCTATCTTTCCAGTGTAACAGAGGTAGATTAATCTATAATTTCCTTACACATGGCTCTTATGCCACTTTAATTTGAACCTACAATTAGCATTATACCACTTAAATATGTGTCCTGGAGACTTAAACCTTCAGTCTGTTCATTTGCACATTGAGTCCTGAATCTCAGTAGAGTTGCAGCCATCACCTGCTCTCCAGTTCATCAAACTCACCCAGGACAATTAACAAAATGATGATGATGGACATGACCCATTCCAAAAACCAGAGAATATCTACAACTCCAAGCAAGAAAGTTCTACCCATCTGCTCCATGGAATCCAAGCCCCTTCTCAATCAGAAGCAGAGTGAACCTCACCAACCACAAATCCTCCAGATTGAGGAATGAACAAACATAAGAGAGGAAAGCAACTATGGACTAAAGTAGATATATTATTATTCTAGTAGTGGAAGAACTTGTAACATTGATATAAAGATAGTGGTCACCAGAGTTTCTGAAGGGAGGAAGAGGGAAGAAGAGGTATAACATGGTGCATTTCAGGGACATTGGAATTGTTCTGAATGACATTGCGATGATGTATACAGGCCATTATACATTCTGTCAAGACCTATAAAATTGTGCAGTGCCAAGTGTAAACCATAATGTAAACTACAGACCATGGTTAGTAGAAATGTTTCAATATGTGTATATCAAATGTAACAAATGTACCACAATAATGAAAGATGTTGCTAATGAGGAAAACTGGGGGAGGTGTAAGAGGTGAGGTATATATGAATCCACTATATTTTCAATGTAACATTCATTTAATTTAAAACTTCTTTAATAATAAATTTTAAATTTTTTTAAATGAAAAAACATGAGTGAATGGGAGAGCACAGATAGAACACTTAGATAAAATTATTGCTTGATTTTCAAGAACTCAGTCACCAGTTACAGTATCTTGGTCATACTGTCTGTTATAGACCAATGTTTACTCTCTTAACAAAGTTAAAGTTTTAAAGTAGATTTTAACCAGGTAGCAAGGTCAATATTTTTTATTAAAAATCATTTATTGAACACCTTCTATTTGAAGATTTTATAAGCCTGGGAAAAATTTAAAAGATGTATAACAATTTCATTTTACTCTGAATAAATTATGTTTCATTAACAAAAATCCTCTAGACATAATGAAATAATGCCTTGAATTGGGGATGCTCATAATCACTCTTAGTTGAGAAAGGCTCCTGCAATTCCTTGATTCTGGTATATTTTAATATTTCTCCTGTCTGAATTCAACTTTCAACAAATATGTAGATTTAAAATCATGTTATCTCTTCCACAAATGATATCAATAAAAATGTGTTATCTATGAATCAGGAAATGTGGTATCTAAAATCTTCCTTATAATTTCTTCCCATTTTTTCTTTGTGTCAACATTTTTTTCTATATTCTGAAATCTTATTTAGAGCTGGTTCTGTTTTTTTTTATCCACCAGAAGTCTCTTTTTATTCATTTCATGAGAATTTTATTTAATATCTGCCTATTCTCTCTTGTAAAAATCTTCAAATTATCCACAGAAGCAGAGAGACATATTGTGCTGACTCTCTCAGGTCAGGAGCTTCCTCTTTCTCCCTCTCCCTGGAAAAAGTTGTTCAAGACCATGCATTGGAGAACGTGAGCTAAGCCAGGTCCTCTCTGCAAAGCTCAATTGAAAGATTCTGTTTCCTTTCCTGAAATTACCCAGATATGTAATGTCAGCAATGGCTGAAAATTTCCCCAAAATAATTTTCCCTTGATAACTGCTTGAATCAAATGTATCTTATAGATGCCTTATATGTAAAATATCCAAATTCTCTTAGATTCTGAAAAAAATGCAGCTATCCTCCTGGCTCCAGAAAGTTTGTTTGAGGGAGATGTAATATTCCTATGTCTTCTTCCACTCCTAGTGTCAGCAGGTCCATAAAGAATATCTGTTCCCTTAACTACAGAGGCCTCAAAGCAAGAAATTAATATTAAGTATTGTTTTCTGCTGTAATTGAGGTTTCTTGGGAACCTTGAAGGAAACCACTGCAGTTTAAGAAACATTTTAAATAAAACTTAGCTAGAGGTTTAAAAGTCTTCTCACTGTGTTCCATGTCTTCCCATAGTCTCTGTAAATTGTTGTATAATAAAGGATCAAAGAAGAAGTCATCTTTTAAATTTACTCAAAAATATTACTTAAGTGTCTTCCATGTTCCTGGCCTCTGCAAGCTATAATCACACCCTTGATGGACTAAGCTAATGGGACATGGAAGATCCTGCCTTCAGGTCCCAGTGCTATTTAACTATCTTCTGCCAAGTGTGTTACGCACAAAGTATCTCTTCATGCACATTGAGGATAGGATGATAGATGTTGGAAATTTGATTTCTCAGTGTCCCCAGAAGAAGTTCCACCTGGGGCTAGAACCAGTATCATTAGGGTTTCTAATATTGCCAACTTCCTAGATCCCTGATTAACATTTATATTTTCTACTACTCACAGTACTATCTCATCTTTCTTTGGATTATCACATCATTTTCAACAAGTCATCCAGAATTCTGCATTCAGTTAACAACCCATATTTCCATCAAGTCCTTGATTCTGTTTTTTCTCTTACCCCTGCTATAGCCTTAGACCATATTTGAATTATTTCACTTTCATGCTGTTCACTAGCCTCTAATTTGATCTTCCTGCCTATAGACTTATCCTCATATCTGTCCATCACAATGCCACTAAAATAACTATTTACAAAAGAAATCAGCTTACATTTATCTATTTATTTGAATATGTATAAATATCTCTGGAAGGAATTTTTGGAGGTTTTGCATATATTGAGAGAAAGGGAATAGAAATTGGACCACATGAATGCATTGCTTATTCTAAAAGTAATTAAATAAGTGCAAACTAAATAAAATAATAGTAAAAGCTATCATAAGCAAATCACTCTTTAGTATGTAAATATGAGTGAATCCCAGTTAAAAAGGGAAAGTCTCAGTTCCCAAAAATGGTATCCAAATACTTCTCTACGATCCATATTCATCTCCTCTTTTCTGTAAATTATTGGTTCATAAATACCAAGAAGGATTATAGGTAATTATATAATATAAAATGACAAGTGCTACACCACACTGGTTAACCTAAATAACAAACATTAATTGTTTCACAATGTGGTGAACTAAATCATGTGCCTATGGTCTTGGTCCACATTCTAATGGATGTGTCCAAATTATAATGGGCTCATTGCAAATAAGATCTCTTCAAGATGAACTTCAGTAAAGGTGTGGCTCAAGTGAACCAGGTTGGGCTTTAATCCATATTACTGGTATACGCATAAATGAAATTCAGATACAAATTGAGAAAGCCACTGGGAACAAACAGAACCTGGATTTCAACAGAACATGGAAGAGAAAGGAGAAGATACCACCATGAGAACTGTCATGTTACAGAAAAGCTAAGGACCCACATTCCCTGGCAGTCAGTCACAGAAGGCCACAGTTTTTTGGAGAAAGTATCACCTTGCTGATGCCTTAATTTTGGTCTTTGCCTAGCCTCAAAACTGTGAGCCAATAAGTTGCCTTTGTTTAAGCCAACTTCTTGTGTGGTATTTGTTTTAGCAGCTAGGAAACTAAAACACATGGTTTTTGTAAGCTGTAAGTCCAACATCAAGGCATCAACATGCCACAAATTTTCCTGGAATTTTTGTGATCTTCTTCCATCCCTTGATGATCTCTCTCTGGCTTCT
>PVKH010020729.1:0-14523 GCA_004027955.1 Chaetophractus vellerosus | reverse complement strand
CAAAGATTCTAATTCACATGATATTGGGCTGGGTGTGGACATCACTACTTTTTAAAGTTCTCCAGATGACCGTAATGGGTATCCAGTGCTTAGCAACCACTGATTTTGAGGACTGTGCCAGCTAGGAGATAATAGACTTTCTGGAATTTCTATGAATTAAATTCCATATGCCATACCAGTAATTTTTAGCCCACACTCAGATCTCTGTGCACATCTTATTCTTCCATGATCAAGAAGACCAGTGTGGGTTCAGCAGTACAAGGATGCCATCAAGAGCCCAGGCGCTTTCTACCCATCCCCTGACTTGCCCTTGGGGTGTTGGATTTTTGTCTTTAGCCTTGTCATATCTCGGTGGCTAGATAGCCAGCTGCCTCCACAGCATGACCATGTTCAAAGGCTGGAAGCCGAAGCTACAGCAACAATAGTTCTTTTTTTTAATCAGCAAAATAAATGTTTCCCAAAAGTCCCCAGTGGATACCTCCTTAGCCAGTTTGCATTGTTCAGCCACCCCAAAGTGCAAGAGAGACTGAAAGAGAATATTTGGCAAAACAATTCATATACCTGGTTTAACCATGATTCATCCTCTGGGCCTGAGGGAGGAGACTGCTTTCCTCAGGATTAAGGGCTTTCCACCTGAACATAGCGTTCTGTTAGCAAGAAAAGAAGACTAAGTAGGTAACAGTCAGTGGCTGCCATTGTTCCACCTGGCTTCTCACACCGACCAGAGTCCTTTACCTGGTCTCAAGCAAAGGAACAGCAGTCTGTTTCAGTGTTACCAAGATGATGAAAAAATTAGTTGTGTTACACTCATGGAGGCGTGGAAGTATATGTTCTTTATGAAGGCTTAAAGGATTTTCAAGAGTAATTTTGACTATTTGCAATTTGTGCCTTATGTGCCCTGGAACTTTAGGTGAAACACAGCTCTGCGGTCAGCACAGAGCTCAGCTGGGAGCAGGGGATACCAAGAGACACAAAACCAGTTGCCTGCCCTCCCGTGGCTTACAATCTAGTTGGGGAAATGGGCCTTATATATAAAAAGACAAAGATGCAAGTGACATAAGAGCAATGTCAAATGCATAGGGGAGACCTAACATGACATAGGAGTTTAAAGGCAGCAATCAAAGGAGGCTTCAGAGAGATGGAGCTTGAGTAGAGTCTTGGAAAAGAGGCAGGCTTTTAACTAGATCAAAGAAGCAGGCATGACTTTCTTGGTGGGAGCCACTCAAGGCATGGAGTTGGAAGGCACGTGCCACTCTAGTTGACTGATGTGAACATTTGGCAAGACTGGCAGAGGGTATGGAACAGGGATGTGCAGCCCTGACTCCAGAGTGCCAAGATCAAGAGCTTGGGCTTTGCTCAGAAACCTCCAGTGGTTTCCACAGGTAAAGATATATCTATAAAGTGTGTTTTGGGGAGATGAATCTAGGGGCAGTGGGCAGGAGATACGGAAACTGTGAGGGCCTGATTGTAAGCCATGGGGAAAACATGATACTCGAATTTCCAAAATTCCTCCAGATAAAGCTCTTGTTGAATCAATCATAGGCTTGGGGTAATTCCTCATATAGAAATGAAGTGACCCCTTTTGATGAAATCTGCAAAGAATCTGGAAGATGTTCTTTCTTTATGAAGAGGCTATGGGGAAGCTGCCACTGTTGGCCCTGAGGAATTACTCTAGGTATCCAGGTTTTCTAATTCAGCTAAATAAATCCAGCCTGGCTTGACACTTGCTTTATGAAGGGCCAAGCCTGTAGTTAGATTGCAGCATTTTTAGTAACTGCAGTGTACTCTTATTTTTTTTAATGGATCGCAGATTTTTTTCTTTACATGTTTAAAGAGTCATAAAAGAAACACAGATCTGAGGAACTTGTCCATAACACAACTCTCTAAAGTCTCTGTCACTTCGTGCCACTGGAGATTTGTCATTTTTAACAAAATCTCTTTTTCTGGGCATGGTAGCCAACATATTCCCATCCACACTGTTTACTATTTTTTTTAAGAACAATATGGCAGTTTGATCCATCAGATCACATTGGCCACTCTCAATGAGTTTCAATTTATTGCATCAGTTCCCAGGATAGAATAGGTCTGTGTCAACCAGAAAGCTTAGTAACTCAAACTGCAAAAATAACTATATGAATATAAGACTAAATCCACCAAATTTTATGAACCTTTTCACATTTATAAAAATATCTCTCCAAATATGTTTTAGGGGAGCATCTTTCAGCATTTCTGTTTGCTCTGCAACTCAAACAATACCTATATATTAGTAAAGTGAGCATACATTTCTGATGTAATAAAGCCCTGTTGGGAGGGAGGCACAGGCAATATCAAAGGAAAATTCAAGGGATTAGGGAATGGCTTTTGCTTGGCATTTTTAGTGTGAATGGTTTGGCATTGTCAAGATGGGTGGCATTATTTTAAACATAGAACATTCTGCATGGTGATTTTTGTTGTAAACTAAACTAAAAGCCCATGAAGTCAAACTTCAATAAAATTTCTTTTTGGGAAATTACTTTCTGGGAAGTAATCCTATAAAATGTACAAATGGCAAGTGTCTTTTATTCAAATAAATCTGGAAAAAATAGCTGACATTTGGACATTACATACCTGTTATCTCACCTGGTCCTCAACAATCATATGAAGTAACTAAAGCAAAATTTTATCCTGGATTCATTTTATAGATGAAGCAACTAAGGCTTAGAGATGGAAGAAAAATTTCCAAGATCATAAATCAAGTAAGGGGAAAAACTAAGACTGGGTCTCAAATCTCATAACTCTGGCAGCCATGCTTTTACCGTGGTAGCCCACCAACCTCTCCAGAGTCGAAATATGGATATGGAGATGAAGTGATTTTTAATGTACAGGACTCAAAATACACACACCTGATAAATAGCACAGGGCAAGCCAGTATTACACCCCTGGAGTGTAGAATATTTTGTAAATAAGTTCTAAATGTTACAATTCCACAGAGAAAGGTTGTTTATATTTGCTTTAAAATAAGATATTGATTCTGCTTGCAAATACCGCTGTTTTGATGGTCTCTAAAAAAACCCATGTGTAGGATTTTAGGAAAAAGGAGACAGCCATAGAAAATGTGAATTTATTTAAATGTATATAACAGAGAATTTTAACCTAGGGTACAGACATGTTCATAATACATAGATGTCAGGAGATACAGAAGTCATTGTAATTAAATGAAAAAAAAAGTGTAATTTTATGGGGGAATCTACTGGCTTCATCAGACTTTTAAAGAGGAGTCTGTTTTTTAGTGGTGGACACAAAAAAAGTTCCTCCTCCTCACCAAGCCTTCCATGATTATGCCAGCCCACAAAGATTTCTCCAACTTCTGTGCTCTTAGAGTACTTACTGCCTGCCAGCCACATTCATTTGGTAATCACTGAGCATAGCTTTGTTTTGTTACTTAACTGTTATACATATATAACAGGGACTTGATCTCAGTTATCTGTTTCAGAGTACCCAGGACTCTGCACATATAGTAGATGCTCAATAAATGTTGCCTGGATTGCTGATGATGTGCAGCAACACTTTTTGCTAACTTGGGTAAGAATACACGGAAGCTTGTGGGATACAGCGCTTCTGTAGCCATGCCTGATTAAAGTTCTTAGTTGGCAAATCAGCTCTAAACACACAAAACACCCAGAACTCTTGAATTTTGTACCATGAATTAATAGGTGTGATTAAGTTATAGGATAATTTTTTTTATATTGCCATCTCTATTGAGTAACCTAGGTGCATGTTACCTCATTCAATGCGAACCTCTTGGCTGGTTAAGTGTTGATGTCAAAGCATTGGCTCTAAGTATGTTTTGTAAGAGTTCTTCATTAGGAGTCTTAAAATATTGCCCAGCATAAACGGATCATGATATTCACTGACAGAATGATCAATGATTTTTAAAAAATATTTTTTTCTTCATTTTTAAAGGAGCAGTAGATTATATACATATTACATTGAAAATATAGGGGATTCTCATATACCCTACCACCTCCTCCTCCTACACTTTCCCCCATTAACAACAACTTTCATTAGTGTGGTACATTTGTTACAATTGATGAACACATATTGAAGCATTGCTACTAACCATGGTCCATAGTTTACATTATGTTTTGCACTTTGCACCACACAATTTTATAGGTTCTGATAAAATGTGTAATGGCTGGTATCCATCATTGTAATGTCATGCAGAATGATTCCAGTGTCTCAAAAATGCCACATTTCACCTATTGTTCCCTCTCCCTCCCCTCAGAACCTCTGGTAACCACTATCTTTATATAAATATTACAAGTTCTTCTATAACTAGAATGTAATAAGCCTATTTTTGTCCATAGTTTCATTCCCCTCTTACATTTGTTCATTCATCTATCTTGAGGATTTTGGGATGATGAATCCCACTCTGCTCCCAACTGAGATGGAGCTTAGATCCCATGGGGTAGATGGCTAGAAATGTCCTGCTTGCAGTTGAAGATACACTGTGCTTCTTGGGTTGGGCATTGTCCACCATCATCCTTTTGTTAGTTGTCCTGGGTGAGTCTGATGACATGGTGAGTAGGTGTTGACTGTAACTCTGCCACAGAATAACCAATGGAATATTGAATTCCCATCCTGATGAGTCCTGCTACATTCTCTCATAGAGTGGTGAGAATTCTAGAGTACATGGGCCATGCCTAGCAAAGGAGGGCAGACCAATGCCCCAGGCCCTTGATATTGATGCTTGTACTTATGAACCTTGTTCTTGTGAAATCAAAACTTTGCCTGGTAATATATATTGCCTGAGAGTTACCTCCTGACGGCCTCCTGGTTGCTCAAATGTGGCCTCTCTCTATGCCAAACTCAGGATATAAATTCACTACGTTCCCCTCCTACTGACATGGGACATGACTCCCAGGGATGAGCCTCCCTGGCACTGAGGGGGGTTAATACCAAGTGCCAACTAATGATGCATTTGGAGAAAGACCTAGACTGAAAGGTGGAGATATTAAATGCAAATGAGTTTTTATGGCCAAGAAATTTCAAAATGAGTTGAGAAGTCGTTCCAGAGGTTACACTTATGCACGTCTCAGGAGGATCTCACTGTCTGCCACAGTATACAGTGCCTTAAATAGGGGTGCTCCTGTGGGCTCTAAACCCATCTAGACACTATAGGTAGGGCAGGAAATTGGCACCCTGTCCGTGGGCCTTATCTTGGAATATATGATAACCCATCTCCCCCAATGTATCAGAGTTAGACTTATTTATAATTTTCCTGCACATGGTTCTTTCCCATTTATTTGAACCTATAATTAGGACTATACCCATTAAATCATTAAATATATGTCCTAGAGATCAATGATTTTTGATGTTTCAAAATTATAAGTCTACCTTCAAGGATGGAAGATTTGCTGTAATGGTATGAATGCAAAGAACAGCATTGCTTTCTCAGAAAGTAGATCTACAAAAGGACCTCCAACTTATGTGGCATTAGGACAGGGGCTCTTAACCAGGGGTTAAGAACTGAAAATTCAAAAAAACATTATTCTTGTGGGGGCGTGTTGGTATGGGTGTGATTTATTTATTAAATACACAGTTTAGTGTGGACTTAGTAAGGGGTCTGTGTTTTTCACCTGACTGGCAAAGGGGTCCATGGAACAAAAAAAGTGAAGAACCCCCTGCATTAGAACATCATCAGAACAGGCAAATTACCTCTCAAGGGAACATCTTTCAGGAGTCAATTGCTTCCTCAATTGGAGGCCTCAGCTCTGGTATGTAATAGACTATTTACAAAATAATCTATTACTTACATTTATGGGATCAATTTAATTTAACAAACAGTATTTGAGCACTTTGGAAGTTCCCAACATTGTGCCAACACAGGAAGCACAAAGATTATCAAGACTTAACTCCTACATTAAAGAAGCCTGAATTTCATTCATTCAGGGAGATACACATATAAAGAGACAATCTCAATATAATGTTGTGCATGTTATTATAGAATTATGTACAGGGTAGACAAGAGACACATGACCCAAATTAGAGCATCAGGGAAGGCTCCCTGGGGAGGTAGAATCTGAGCCAAGTCTGGGAAGAAGAGTAAGAGCCAGGTGAGGAAAGGTGGGAAGAGGCTTCAAGGCAGAGTGGAGAGCACAGGCAAAGGCAGAGAATTATGTAAGAGGCAAGAGCTGTGTGTGTGTGTGTGTATGTGTGTGTGTGTGTGAGGGGGGGGGATTTGGAGGACGGATGGGGATCGCAAACAGTTGAAGATAATTGGAGCCTCAAGTTTAGGCTGGAGAATTGTAGGCGATATGAGGACTGGGCAGCAAGGGTTAGGTCACAGAGGTCTTAACCATGAGCCCCAGAAGCTTGGCCTTCATTCTGTAGGCAAGAAGAAGCCATCTAAGATAGGGAATGATTCGGTTGTATTTGCATTTTAAAAAGATGACTCCATAGTTTGAAATATTCCAAGCTTCTACAAGGCCATTGCTGTAACAATTTCTGTACCCTAACTAGCAAAATGCCAAGTATATGTCACTTAAAAGCCCCCAGATCCAACTAATAAACTTAATAACTTGTCGGTATAACCCAAAGATCCTCCAGAACCACTCTGCTCCTTAAGCACCAGGTAATACTGTCTTGAATTTCCATTTCACACCCTGTAGAAAATCCACTGTCCCCGCCAGAGAGTTCTAAGAGTCCTGGGGTGCCTGTACAATGTGGGTCTGAGCTCTTGCAGCTGCTGAAGTGGTCCTTTCCCTGATCTCTTCCCGTGTCAATCCTGACCTAGGACTGGGCTCCTTTCTGTGATTTTCCTCAGAAGCCACTCTCACGAGGTGTTGATGTGTGCTGTGGACTGGGGTGGTAAAAGGGTTTACAGAAAATCTAAGCAGCCCCAAATTGAACATGAGATATTCCTCTTGTCAATTTGAGCCTCACACTTCCTCTGCACACCACATTACCCTGCCCTCGTCACCGCAACTTCTCCACCCCCGACGCTGTCACTCTTTTCCTAGCGTACAGAGCAGCTCAGGTCTCTGTAGACCATTCGCCAGCCTGGCTCAGGATCTGCCTTTGCACATCGAAAGATTTTCCTTCCTTCATAGCAACATAGAAATTTCCTTTCCTAGGTTGTACGCCTTCCTGATGACGTAAAAGAAGCTACAGTTAGTTTTGGTTTAAAATAATCTTTTCTACTCCAATTTCACTATCTTCCTGATAGCACTTGAAATTGTGTACAAACTTCTGTGTTACTTTTGGAGAATTGGCACTACTAATTGAGCCCATTGAAATCTTATCTGTCTCCTAACGGAGACAGTTCCCAGAGTGCTGGGAACATCGTGTCTGCTTTGGGTGGGAGCAGTGAGGCGGACGGCACGTAGGCTCTATTCTCAGCGTGCTCCTTTCTGGAGGTTACTGGGTCCCAAGGTATAGAAGGTTGTTTTTCTTTCCTGAATGGAAGCAGGTGCTGGAGCTCACATCTGGGAAAAGGCTGTTTTCTGTTTCGTAAGTGGTTTGTTTGTGTGAGGCTTCTATTCTATAACATGCCTGGATGCCTTCAGAGACTCACCTCACTTCTTCCTTTGAGACATTGAAAAGTATTTTTTTTTTCAAGTTTTGGGTCTTAGGAGGCTCTTTGTTTTCCACATGGTTTTCTTTCTATTAATGCTGAAAGCTGGCAAGCTATTGTTGAACTTATAGTTGTGTTATGAGGGTAGCTTTTGCTCTGTGTGTGACTTAAGGCATTGGCTGATGAATAGACTCTATGGACCGGATAATTTTAGGCAGATGCTTTCTGCTTCCCCAGCTGGGGCCTGTTCTCTCCTCTCTCAGACAGGTACCAGAATCAGTGACCTTGGGGACCCTTTACTCTCAGAAATTTTAGGTCTAAAATTTATTCACAAAAGGAGTTTTGATCATTCTCTAATGCCTTCAGGGACCAGACAGGTAACAGGGAAAATATAAAGCATTCGGATAGATGGAGAATGCCAGACCATGTCTGAAGCTATTAAATTAAAAACAAATTGTACCACTCGTAAGAAATACCTCCAGAGGATGCTACTTTAAGAGCTTAGTGTGAAGAGCTCCATACCAAAATGTACTTCTGCCAAAGTGTGTACAAGGAATGGCTTTACCTGAAGGGTAGTAAAAGCCACACTCTGAATGGTTAAGATCTTTGCACTTTTGTGAGCTGGGATTTATGCTCCAGGCTCTTTTCTTCTAGATTCTGACTTTTTGGGTTAGGGAAGAGAAGCCTGGCTTTCCTCCTGGCTTCCATGCAGCGTTGTTTGGTTTCTCCAGCAATGTCCAGGCTGTGCCTGTCAACCCTGCCCAGTCTGTGCCAAGCTAACATCCAGTAGGCAGACGGAGGACCAGGCCAGGTGATATCCTGGACAGGGGGCCCATGTAACATGAGACATTCTTCACTCCAGGAAGATAGCCTGTGCATGCACCCCATCACATACACACCAGACGTGAAGTGGAGTTTCTTCTATCCCTACAAGTCCAGCCCAAGCCACTGCCACCTACCTGCCAAAGGCTCCTAACCTGTCTCCTTCCCTGCAAGCTATTCTCAACAGAGCAGTGGGAGTGATCCTTGAAAATTTGCATGTCATGCTCCTGTTCCAAGCCCTCTAAAGTCATCCCATCACTTAAAAGAAAATCCCAAGTCCAGCCATGGCCTTCAAAGCCTGCATTCTTGGTCATCTCCTCCCATTCTGCCTTGGCCACCTCCAGCTTCATGGACTCCTTACTTTTCCTCATATGAATCAAACATGCTCCTGCCAGAGGACTCGTGCCTTTGTGTTCCCTCTGTGGGCTTGCCCCCACACTTCCTCCAGGTTCTCTGCTTAAATCATTTCCTTGGATGCCCTTCATCTAAATTAGCACATTCTATCAGCTTCTCTCCCCTTACCCTGTTGTGTTTTACTTCACAGCTCTTCTCACTACCTAACATATTGAATGTCTGTTTCGTGCCTTTCTCCCAGCTGGAATGAGCACCATGAAGGATGGGACTTTGATCTGCCTTCTTCTCTACTGGCTCCTCAGAATCCAGAACAATTGAACAAATGATTGAAGTAAAGACAAAGCATGTGAGTGTGTGTGTAGTTGGTCCATATATCCTTCCTTAATTTCATTAAAATTCCCAGAGCCATTTGTAGTTTTCTCCTAAGTGATGTTCAATCTGGGATATACCAATTATAAAACTGTCCTAGGACCTTTTAGAAATGGTCACTGCCACAGTTTCCTCTTCTGAGGCTTAGGAGAAAGACCAGTTGCTATCTAGTTACCTAATGTCATCCTCCAGCATTTATAAGCTCTTCTCAGGAAACCACAAGGCTATTTGAGATCAGGTCAAAAGGCAAATTTGCTTTCAGCTTTAAAGAAGGAATCCTCAGGAAATTTCTTGTGCATATGGGCAAATTTAAGAAAACATGGGTAAAGACTAAGGCTGAACTTACTCTCTGCCCTCAATCAAGCAGTAGGCAGGAAATGCCTCTGAATTGGAAACTACAGCATCAGTTCACAGCATTAGTTCAGCGTTCAGACCTTTCCTACATTTCCTAGATTAGACCCAAGCAAATTTGCTAAGCACTCGAAATTCAGAGAGTATAACTTCACTTTCCTGAGCAGTACCACTTTTAGCCTGTGTTCGTCTCCCACTGATTAACCAGCTTCTCTCTGTACAATGGTGAGCTTAAACCAGACACTTCTTTTTTGTAATCAGTATTTGGTCACATCCATGAGGGTTTTTTCAAAGCTAATAGGTGCAGGACAAATAGTCTTCTTGATCTCTCTCTCTCATCTATCTATCATCTATCTATCTATCTTTATTTATTTATTTATTTATTTATTTATTTATTTATTTATTTATTTATTTATTTATTTATTTATTTATTTATTTTTGGAGTGAAATAGATTGCCTGATGCTAGCATTTCAAGGGGAGACCTAAGAAGGGATACTTGCAAATAGGATTTTAATACAAGAGTATAGATCAAAATCAGATCCCAATATGGACAGAAGTAAAGGTGTAAAGGTTTTTAACTTCATTTAAAAAAAATGAATCACGATTGTTTGGCAGCTGTTACTTGAGCAAATCACTTTCTTAAAAAAATTTTTAATTTTTTTTTTTTAGGATACATTACATAAATGTTACACAAAAATTTTAGGGGTACCCATATGCCCCACCTCCCACACCTCCCACATATACATCCTTTATCAGTGTGGCACATCACCTACAATAGATATACACATTTTGGGGCTTTGCCACTAAGCATGGACCACAGTTCACACTCAGTTCTGCATGATATATGATGATATAAAATGGCCTATATCTGCCATTGCAACATCACCCAGGACAATTCCCAAGTCCCGAAAAAGCCCCCATATTAAAACTGCCCTTCCCTCCCTGCCCCTAAAGCCCCATTGGCTCCACATAATTTTGTAATATCTTCCATTGTTTGAATCACAAGTCTATAACAGGACACCGGCAAGTCCACTCTAGTCCATAGCTCTTCCCCCAATCCTGAGGAGTCTGGGATGGTGACGTCCCCTCCACCACCAAGTGAGAGGGATGAGCAAATCACTTTACACATGTTGCTTGTCTCTTACAAGAACCCTATGAAGGTAGATAGGTATGATTCTCAGAGGACAAAGTCTAGATGGTAAGCAAGTTATCTAGAGCCACAGCTGGTTAAGTGGTAGAGAAAACCACCCATCTCCCATCTATCCCACTGCCTAGCTGGTACTTATTCAACACCTCACTTATAAAGGACTCCCTGTTGAGCTTTTAAAGGTTCATCTCTGTATGTGTGTGAGTTTCTTTTTCCTTTCTTTTTCTTTTTTTGCTTATTCCTCCCACTACTCATTTTAGAACACCTGAATCAATTTCAGGGTTTAGCACACTATAAAATTCAAACAATTCAGGGACATTGCTTGGAAAAGTCTCAGATGGAATATTTCAAAGGCTCACAAAACTCCAGCCTTGGCATAAATGAATTCCAATTCTCACTGCTTAAGTGCGATGAAGGGAAAGTATAAAAGTGATTTTACTTGCTCGTCAAGGCCAGTCTTGTTCTGCCACCCTGGGGCATCCTCCCTTTAGCCAGGTATTGCCCACTCTCAACCACGCACAGGGAGGAAGCAATGGACTAGCATTCATTGCTAGTAGCAGCTCTGAATTTTTTCTTTCTTTCATGGAAGGGGAGGAAAAAGGGAGCTTGAGATGGTGACATACTGGCTGCCTCTGGTGAGGGACTAACTGTGCTTCAGTGTGTGTTTTCTGCAGTGTCAGGAATCCAGTCTGGGTGGCTCTAGTTGTTTCCCACAGAGAGGTGACTGAGTCATCTTCAGTGATTCAGCTGAGAAAGTGAGAACTATTTGAATAACACTTTTTATAAAAGTTGTCTAGAAAAAGGAAAGGTTCACGCTTATCTCCAAAATAAACTTTTATTTAAGTTAAATGTACAGTTCATTAGTAAAAAGAAAAATGTTTATCTACAGATCAGCAGGATGGGATGCATTCTAACGCGTGCCTTGAGAATTCTGAAGATCCTGAGTGTGATAACTTGGTTGTATGCACTAGACTCCCGAGGCATTTCAGGCTCTTAAATCACATTTTATTACCAAGTGACTTTTTAAAAAAGCCATAGAGTTTTGTCAAAGCTAGTCATCTTGTTCAAAGAATTCTCTTAAACCTCCCCTCCCCTCCCGCCCCTGGTGCATGTGTAAATTGAGAAGATACCCAGGTCTCAAGGGTAGATTCCAGAAAATCTTAGGCTCTAATCCTAGAGTTACAGCATCATCACTCAGCTGATACAAGTCATGGTTCTTTCATTGTCTTGAGCGTGTATCTCCCTACAAGGGCCTTAAAGTTTAAGTTATATTGCGTTGCAGTTTGTTTCCTCTGATATCTTATATAGAGGAATGATATGGCCTGTCCATACATTCCTTTAGGGAATCTTTATCTTTTGCTTTGCAATCCAATAAAGTACTTCTACTTTACATGAATGGCCAAGGAAAAATAATTCTGGAACATCAAGCAGCTTGCAGGCATGACACAGATGACAAAGTTGCTCTGTGCTAACCTGATATGATAGCATTAGTGTTACACTTCCTGAACACTGCCGTATTGGACTCTGGCCATAACAGGCATCTGAGACAACTGAGAAATTGCAGAACAATCTTGATATCAGTAGCAAATGGGACTCAGCAAGCATATATTAAGCTACATCCAACTTAAACTTTACATAGTACTGCTTCCTCTTTTAAGCAGAGATGGCAGTGAGCACATTTGGAATCACACATTGTTTGTAGCCTCAGTTTCCACATCTGTGAAATGGAGATAATACTTACCTCTTAGGGTTGTTGTAAAGATCAGATAAATTACATGAGAGCAATCATTTAACACAATATTAAGCACATGGTAAGAACTTAAGGAAAAGTTAAAGCGCTTTGGCTGCCATGCAAAGTTCTTGCTGGTCCCCAAATATGTTTCTGTATCCTAGAAAGTAAAGTCAAAAGATTGAGGCAGAAATATATGAGCTATGTTTCTAGGGTTTAAACTTAATCCTTTAAGCCCTGTTTAACTATATAAGGCTGTATCACTGCCTAAATTTCAGACTTAGATCTCAGACTGAGAGAGTATAGAACACTCGAGACAGGATCTGATGCATGTCACACTCAGTGAGTAAAGTGCCCTAACTTTTACTGGTAAAGTCACTTACCAGTTCTTAAACTGTGCTACAATAAATACAAAAAAGCCTATCATTGATAGTGATATTTAGCAGACATGTTTGCCTTGTACATACTAAATGCCAGACACTGTGCTGAGCTTCTCAGGTACATTTTTACTTAACCCTTAGTATGTCCCTGCAACATAGCCCCTATCATCTCCATTTTACTTAGGGGATTGGTAACTTGCCTGGGATGCCACGTGCAAGACAGAGGTCTGTGAGGTTAAGAATATTGCCCTCTGCTTCTAAGCAGAACCACCTTGCCACCAGTCTTTTCCCTTAAGCACAGTGGGGAAAAAATCCCCTTTGGTATGCACAGGGTAACCTGCAGAGCCTAAACTCCCTGTTCTCAACCTGTCCTCTTCCTGCCTTAGTTGCCAAGGGAACTGTGAGTCAGCAGTCCCTTCTTGTTCCTGTTTTTCAGATATACAGGCTCAAAAATGCTCTACAAGATTCAGGAGATACCACGGAGAGAATACTACTGTAATCAGTTTCTTAGTAGCTCATCTATGGATCCCCACATTTCACAACTAAGGAGCTCACTGCCAACTCTTATTCAGCTTTTCATGAGTGAACGTAGAAGTGAATGAGGTATGCACGGAAAAAGCTGATCATCCTTCACATGAAACCATTTTGAGCCGGAAAGCCTCCACCCTTGATTTGAGAGAACTAAGTCCAAAATGCCATTGTTTCACCTTCAAATTCACCTTCCCAGGATTTGGAAACAAGATACCTTCAAAGAATTTTTCTAGTTTTTTGTATTTCTGAACTTCCATAATTTAGGTCCAGGATATGATTGGAACATGGCCATGCATTTCTCAGCTTTCCCAAAGACTCAGACTGAACAGCTGATTATGAAACCAAATTCAGGGATCAAGTTTAGCAGGTTGCATTCCTTACTCTTGGACCCAAGTTATCACAGCAAATATGCTTTTTGCAAGTTTCCCTACAACTAAGGAGTCTAGCTTTTGCTTGAGTTCAAAATAATAAAGCTGCTTCAGAAGATAAGACTTCACTTGGAAAAATTCTAAGAAATTATTCCAATTAGACCACATGATCCAAGAGTAAATCCCACCAGAATCTTTTGGTTGGGGGTGAGATAAGTTAGAAAGTAGCCTCTAGGTAAGCCTCCTGTTCCCAGTATTCTTAACTGAAATGCTTCATTCTTTTGTGATTTAAAACCTGCCTTCTCATTTCTGAGAAAGATTTTCTGACTTCAAAAGATACAAAGAACAGAATCAAGTGCCAAAGTTGAAGACTCAATTTTTTCCCCTTTGTATCCATCAAGAATGGAATTCCATAGGCTTAGAAATGATACCATAGCTTTAAAATAGCTCTAAGAATATTTTACAGGTGCTGGTTGGACTGGGACTATTTCTTACCAAACCAGATAGCTTGCAAAGACCACTTAGAAAATTTGGACTCAGGGATATGGTTGAATTTCTTTGCCTGAGGTTATAAACCTGGTTATTCATCTATCATCAGTTCTTTGTAGCAATTCCTAGTCTCTGGAGGACAAACTTCCAGCCACTTCATATGACAGGCTCATTTAACTCCACTCTCCTTTAGTGTTCAATAAGCTTTGTATTTTACCTTTTAATTATTCTCATCTCCTACATTAAATTCTAGAGACACAGCCAAGTTATGCCAATACATTTCACATAGGATTCCTTAAGTTCCCGTATGGGTCCTAAAACCCACAGTTCTGTTCCCTCATGAACTGTTATTACATGATCAATCGACTAGTAATCTAACCATATACTTATTTTTATCTCAATAGAAATATTTAGTTTTTTCATTTCT
>PVKH010020728.1:0-14516 GCA_004027955.1 Chaetophractus vellerosus | reverse complement strand
CAAGTGCCCTGAGGAGACACTTTCCAGGGAAGAAATTCAAATGGCTAAAAAGTACATTAAAATGCTCAACATTGCTAGCTATTAGGGAAATGAGAATCAAAACTACAATGAGATACCATCTCACACCCATTAGAATGGCAGCTATTAAAGAAAACAGCAGACAATTAGTGTTGGAGAAGATGTGAAGGAATGGGAACACTCATCCACCTGTGGAGTGGTCCAGCCAATGTAGAGGACAGTGTTGCAGTCCCTCAAAAAACTAACTGTGGATCTTCCATATTATCCAGTCATTCCACTGCTGGGTAAATACCAAGAAGAATTGAAAGCAAAGACACAGACAGATATGTGCAAATCAATGTTCATAGCGGCATTGTTTACTATTGCCAAAAGTTGGGATCAGCCCAGTTGCCCATCAACAGAGGAATGGATGAACAACATGTGGTACATATATGCAGTGGAGTGTTGCTCAACTGTAAGAAGGACTAAAGTACTAACACATGAGAAGGAATGGAGGACCTTGTGTTGGGTGAAGCAAGCCAGGCATTGAAGGATGAAGAGTACAAGATCTCATTGATATGAGTAAAGGAAATTGAGCAGCTTCAGAGAGCTATTTTCTGAAAGATAGGTATACAGAAAGAGAAAGAGCAGAGAAAGTTGTGAGCCATCACCCATACGAACGCAATCTATGGTAAAATGATAGAGTGTAATTGCATATTGAAGGGATAGGACAGGTGGGTAGTGATATTATTGCATTTGGTGATGCAGGGTTGACAGGTGGGTAGATTGGGAAGGATGGGTTAGAATACCCAGGATACTGGGGGTAGAGATGGGTGAGAGACCTGATGAACACTGGTGATTTGTGGGTATGAGGTTGAAAGCACAGAGGTGGGAATGCTCTTATGGCAATATGACAAGGAATTGTCCCAAGTTTAGGGTGTTGGTTGGGGGTGCATTCTGGATGGGGCACACATGAAGCAGGCTTCTGGGGAGTGTGTGGGTGTTCATCCTGTCATGGTGTGTTCTGTCAGTGAATGGAGACCCAAATAATGAGCAGGAAGGAGATGGACTCCCATCTTTGGGAGGACCAATTTGTCCTGAAATAGACAGATGGGGGTCTTTCAGAACAAGGTCAGTTCCTAGTGTGGGGGGCAGACCAGTGTGTCAAGACCTCTTCTTGCTTGTAACTATGAATCTTGTCATACAATGAGTCAAACCAGGGGGTTGTCATGGGCACAGGGGAATGTGGAGGGAGGAACAGAATAGATGAAATGGGGATATTTATTGATCAGTGGAAATGTTTTTCATTACTTTACAGTGATGGACACAGGACTTGGTAAATATTATCAAAATCTATAAAAGCATTTGTTATAAAATGTAAATCATGCTATAAAACATTGACAATGTTTTGTAGTTATGTTTCACTATCTGTGTGTCAGTTATAACAATGCTACCATCCACATACAAAAAGGTTTTAATATGGGGTGAGGAAAGGGGGAGGAGGTTGGGTATCTGAGAGTCTCTTGTATTCTGTGTGTGATTTTGCTGTGACCTAAAACTTCTTTGAAAACAAAAGGAAAAATAGTGAGACACTGGGGAGTGAGAGGGGGGATGGTGTCATGGTACAGACTGGACACCAGATATTGCAGTGATAAAAGGCAAAATGTCAAAAAAAATTTTTTTAATTTCTTTTCATTTTTTGAATATCCCAATCTTTTAATTTTATTTTATATTTAGTTTTTAAGTTTTCATTTATTTTCTCCCTTACATTTAAACATTATTATTTCATTTTCCTATTAATTGCATTTGGCTATTGTATTGGCTTCTTCATTAAAGAAGCTTTGGTTCACAGAAGGGTTACAACAGGGGCAGGAGATGATCATTGGTGGGGGGTGTCAAGGATGGGGATGCATGGGAGGACATTCACCTGAACATACATAAAAGGTATATAAAATTGTGCAAATGTTCATGGGGCATGGTCAAAATGGGTGGAGAATCACTCAATAAATGAGAGAATACTGAATTCCCATCCTGGAAAGCTCTTCCCTATTCTCCAAGGGAGTAGCAACAGGTCCCCAAGTGCAGGGGCAGTGTCTGGCAAAGAACAATGATCTAATGATGGGCTCTGGTAATGGTTAACTAGCATTATGAGACTTTGCCCTTGAAATTGAAACAGCCCATTGTTATGGGGTGCCTAAGAGTTGACTACTGAGAGCCTCCTTGTGGCCTCTCTCTATGCCAAACTCAGCATATGAATGCATTACCTTCCTCCAAGCATGGGTCATGACTCCTGGGGATGAGCCTCCCTGGCAACAAGGGATTAATAACAAGTGCCAATGGGCAATATGACTGGAAAAAGACCTCAAATAAAAGGGGGGAAAGGTAAAGACAAATGAGTTCATATCTCTAATAGACTCCAAAGTGAGTTGGGCATTCATGCCAGAGATAATGTTCATGCACATCTCAGTAGGACCTCATAAGCTTCCAATGTGGATATCACCCCTAAACAGAGGACCTCCAAAGGGCTCTGGAGACATCCAGGTTATATATCAGGGCATATAGCCCCAGAGTTTGGTGCCTTATCAATGGGCCCTTTGGAATCCTTGCTCCTGAGAGTGACAGAATCTGACCCAAATATGTATTCCCTGCATATTGTTCATCTGTCCCTTCAATCCAAACCTATATGTGGTGCCAGAGTTTGTAAGTAAGTGTACTTCCAGAGAGTGGAGTCTTCAAGCTGTCCATGTGACAGCTGGACCTAGAATATTGCTGCAACTGCTACTCTACAACTCAATGGACTCATCCAGGACACCTAGTAGGGAGATGGTGATGGATAACAGCTATACCAGGGAATGGAGAGAATCTGCAGCTGCAGGCAGGATAATCCCATCCATTTTATCCATGAGATACAAGCCCCCTTTCACTTGGATGTGGAGTGGACATCACCATCTCAGACTCCTCAGGATTGGGGGAAGAGCTATGGACTAGAGTGGACTTACTAGTATTCTGTTATAGACTTATTGTGATTCACGGAATGGAGTAAATTACAATATTAATGTGGAGTCAGTGGTCACTGGATGCTGTTGGGGCAGGGAGAGGGAAAAGCAGTTGTAATACAGGGGCTTTTTTAGGACTTAGGAGTTATCCTGAGTTGTATTGCAATGACAGATATAGTTCATTTTATATCATCATATAACATACAGAACTGTGTGGGAGACAGTGTGGACTACAATGTGAACTATGGCTCATGATTATTGGCAAAAGCCCAAGATGTGTATATCTATTGCAGGTAGTGTGGCACACTAATGAAGGATGTTTATGTTGGAGGTTGTGGGAGGTGTGGCATAGGGGAATCCCTATAATTTTTGTGTAACATTTATGTTATCTAAGTATCTTTTTTAAAAAAGAGTAAAAAATTAAAAATAAATAAATTTTTAAAAAAGAAAGAAAGAGAATAAAAAATTGGTTAGCTTTGGGGAAAAATACACCAAATGTGGTATGGTCTACAGTTAGTAGAAATATATTGTTGGCACTCTTTTGTAGTTTGTAACAAATGTTTCACAACAATGAGCAGTGTTGGTGGGGAAGAGATGTAAAGAGCCTTGTATGACCATATACATATTTGTTCTGAAAATTCACAACTTTCACTATACACTTATTACTTATGTATACTCATATATGAATGATATAGTTCAATAATTTTTTTCTTATAAAAAATAAATAAATAAAAAATAAAAAAACTTTAACAATAGACAGTACAGTGTCCTCATGATTATCATTAAACAATTAATGTTTTGAAGTTATTTAAAAATTAACTGTCCAACATGTAATGTGTTGTCCTAGATGGGTTCATTAACTGAAAAAAAAATGACAATACTGTAAAATCTAGTGATATATGAATAAATCCTGTAGTTTATCCAACAGTAATGTATTAATGTTCATTTCATAATTTTGATCAGTATACCCATGTTGATGTAAGATGTTATCATCAGGGGAAACTTGTTGAGGAATACAAAAGAATTCTAGATAATGTCTTGCTACTTTTCTGTAAGTATACAATTACACACAAAATTAAAGGTTATCAAAATGAAAAATGAATATTACTGATCAGTTTCTGCTATCAAAATGATTGTAATATGAATTTTGGGAAGGTGGGAGAGTCGGGAGTTCCAGGAATCAGACCTTCCACCAGAACTACTTTAAAATGGCAAGGACTGTCTGAAAAATTATTTTGAAACTCTGGCAGGCAGAAGAGCACTGTACCTCAACCAGGGAAGAGCAGGAGGAAGCAGCTGAACAATTAGGGTAAGAAGAGTAAATTGTTCTATCTTTATGACAGTTACCTTAATGGGACTGACAAAGGAAAAAAGAGAGAGGATACAAATAACAAAAATCAGAAATTAAAAAGAGGACATTATTACCAACAGGCTGAAATAAAAGGACAATAATAGGATACTATGAATTACTCTACACCAATAAATTAGATAACCTATGTCAAAACAGCAGATTCATAGCAACAGACAAAGTAACTACATGGACTCAAGAAAAAAATATATATCTCAACAATACAATTGCTAGTGAAGCAATTGGATTAGTAATCAAAAAACTCCAAGAAAACAAATGTCCAGGAACAGATGGCTTCACAGTGGAATTATGCCAAACATTCTAAGATGACTTAACTCTAGCTCTGCTCAGACTCTGAAAAAAATGAAGAGGGTTGACTACTCCCTAATTCATTCTACAAGGCTAACATCACCCTCATGCCAAAAGCCAGATAAAGATACCACAAGATTTGAGGAATGAACAAACATAAGGGGAAAGGCAACCACAGAAAAAGTAGACTTATTGTTACTGTAGGAACAGAAGAACCTGTAACATTGATATAAAGGTAGTGTTTAATAGAGGTATTGAGGGGAGAAGGAAGGAAGAAGAGGTAGTACACAGGACATTTCTAGGGCATTGGAAATATTCTGCCTGATACTGTAATGGTGTATACAGGCCATTATACATTTTCTCAAAACCTAAAACTATACAGTGCAAAGTGTAACAATAATATAAACTATAGACCTTGGTAAATAGCAATGCTTCAATATCAGTTCATCAGTTGTAACAAATGAACCACATGAATATAAGATGATATTAATAGGGGAAATGTGAGAAGGGAATGGGGTGTGTTACAATTTGATGTAATTATGAATTCCAAAAATCCATATTGAATCATACTTGTAAACTGATCTGTTTATCTGGACATGATTGGGTTATGATTAGGGTGTTGAGCTCCACCCCTCAGTGGGTGTGGTCTCAAGTTTAAAAGGCAAAGCAGAAGATTTGAGAAGCAGATTTTTGAGATGCAGTTCTGATGTTGGAGAGGGCTGTTAACCTGATAGTCTACAGCTGACCTTGTGGAAGAAGCACTAAGCCCAGAGAGAAATGCAGCCCCAGCAGGAGAGGAATCCAAAGGCCAGAGCCCTGGCAGACATTGGCAGTTATCTTGCTCCAACACATGGTCTTTGGTGAGGGAAGAAACTTATGTTTTGTGGCCTGGTAACTGTAAGCTTCTACCCCAAATAAATACCCTTTATAAAGACCAACCAATTATTGGTATACTTTGTAAAGGCACCTCTTTGGCTGACTAATACATGATTTGGTACCAGAAGTGGGGTAGTACTTTTTGCAATTACCAAAATGTTGGAATGGTTTTATAAATGGGTAAGGGGTATTTATTGGAGGAACTGTGAAATGCTTGATGGAAAAGGCCTAGATCACTTTGAAGAGACTGTTGATAGCAATATGGAGCCTAACATTACTTTTGAGAAACTCATAACCATGTGTCTTTTTCTTTGAATTTGTTAATGTTCTGTATTACAATGTTTTTTTTCCTTGTCTTAAACCTTAAAAAACAAGAATAAGTACCACCTGATTGTGACATACAGTTATCTCAATATGCTGTTGGATTTGATTTGCAAGTATTTTGTTGAGGATATTTGCATCTATGTTAATTAGAGAGACTGGCCCATAATTTTCTTTTCTTATAACATCTTTATCTAGCATTATGCTAGGGTGATGAGGTCATCAGTAAATGTGTTTGGTAATTTTACTCCTCTTCAATTTTTGGAAGAGTTTAAACAGGACAGGTATTAATTCTTGAAATGCTTGGTAGAATTCACCTGTGAAGCCATTTGGTCCTGGACTTTTCTTTGTTGGGAGATTTTTGATGACTAATTCAATCTCTTTGCTTTTGATTGGTTTGTTGAGTTCCTGGATTTCTTGTAGCATCTATGTAGTTAGTTTTTGCATTTCAAGGAATTTGTTCTTTACATCTAGGCTGTTTAATTTGTTGTCATGCAGTTTTTCACAATATTTTCTTATGGTCTTTTTTATTTCTTTGGTTCAATTATAATGTCCCTCCCTCTCATTTCTTTTTTTTTTTTAAGATTTTTTTTTTTTTTTTATTACATATCTCCCCTCCCCCCCATTGCGGCAACGTGCCGAGGCTGATCACTGTACAGGCGTGGCTTTCGCCACTTCTGGGCTGCTTCTGCTTCCATTCACGGCCGGCTCTTGCTTCAGTTTGCAGGTGGCTGGCTGTGCTCCATTCGTGGGTGACCTTCCCTGCCCGTGGCGGCTTTGCCCTGTCCGTGGCAGCTTTTTGCCCTGCCCATGGTGGCTCTGGCCTGCCCATGGCAGCTTGCCATTCTCAAGGCGGTCTGCCCGCTAGGAGAGGTCCTCAGCAACCGAACCCATGTGGTATACTGGTACCCTATCCACTGGGCTATATGGCCAGCCCCCCTCTCATTTCTGATTTAATTTATTTACATCTTCTTTCTTTTTTCTTTGTTAGTCTAGCTAAGTGTTTTTCAATTTTATTGATCTTCTCAAAGAAAGAACAATTTTTTAAATTTTCTCTATTGTTTTTTTTTGTTGTTGTTCTCAATTTATTTATTTTTGCCTAATCATTCATTGTTTCTTTCCTTCTGCTTGCTTTTGGTTTTGATTTCCTATTCTTTTTGTAGTTCTTCCAGATGATAAGTTAGGTATTTGGCTTTAGCTCTTTTTCCTTCTTTTTAAAATAATATAGATGTGTAGGGCTATAAATGTCCCTTTGAGTACTGCCTTTGCTGTATCTGATCAGTTTTCACAAGTTGGGTTATCATTTTCATTTGTCTCAAGATATTTACTAATTTCTCTTACAATTCTTCTTTACTTTAGATTATTTAGGAATGTGTTGTTTAGCCTCCACACACTTGTGAATTTTCCCCATTCCCATATATTGTTGATTTCCAGGTACATTCCATTATGATCTGAGAAGGTGCTTTGTATAATTTCAATCTATTTTATATTTATTGAAATCTGTCTTGTGACTGAACATGTGGCCTACCCTGGAGAAAGATCCTTGAGGACTTGAGAAAAATGAATCACCCTCTGAGTTGGGATGCCATGTTCTGTACATGTGTGTCAGATTGAGTTTTTTACAATATTGTCCAAGTTATCTGTTTCTTTTTTAGTCTTCTGTCTAGTTTTTCAATCTATTAATGTGATTGTCCTGTTGATATTTCCAAAAATTATAGAGATATCTATTTCTTCCTCAAATTTGCCAGAGTTTGGCTCATGTACTTTGGGTGGGGCATGGTGGTTATGTGCATAGTTATTTATGACTGTTACTTCTCCCTGGTGGATTGTCCCTTTTATTAATATATAATGGCCTGCTACATCTCTTATAATTTTTTGACATTTAAAGACCGTTTTGCCCAATTCGAGTATAGCTACACTTGCTCTTTTTTGGGTACTATTTGCATGAAATATATTTTTCCAATCTTTCATTTTCAGCCAATATGTATCCCTGGATCTAAGATGAGGCTATTGTACACAGCACATGGATGGCTCATGATTTTTTAAATCCATTCTGTCAGCCTATATCTTTTTGATTAGACAGGTTAATCCATTCACATTTAATGATATTACTATAAATTCATTATTTACATCCACCATTTACCTTTTGGCTTTCGTATGTCATATTTTATTTTCCTCTGACATTTTGACCTTTTGTTTATCCTTTCTGATAATCTTCCCTTCTCTCTCCTCCAAGCCACTCTCTCCTGTCTTTTCCTTCCATGCTCTAGGGCTCCCTTTAGTGATTCTTACAAAGCCAGATTCTTTATCACAAACACTCTTAATTTCAGTTTATTTGTTTATAGTTTAAAATCATCTACATATTTGGAGGACAATTTGGTTGAATAAAGGCTTCTTGGCAGGGAACATTTCTCTTTCAGTATCCTAATTATATCATAACACTATCTGCTTGCCTCCATGGTTTTGGATGAGAAATCCACACTAACACTTACTGGACATCCCTTGTATGTGATAGTTTGCTTCCCCCATGCTGCTTTCAGATTTTCCCATTATCTTTGGCATTTCACATTCATAGTAGTATGTGTTTTGGAGTGGTCTATTCAGATTTATCCAGAAAGGAACAAGCTGTGCCTCTTGGACATATGAATTCATTTCTTTCATAAAAATTGGGAAATTTTCAGCCATTATTTCATCAAATACTCTTTCTACACCCCTTCCCTTCTCTTTTTCTCCTGGAAATCCCATGGCATATATGTTGTTGTTCTTTGTTTTGTTATTCAACTTCCTGAGTACCTCCTCATTTTTTTTCTATTCTTTTTTCTCTCTCTCCATGTTTCTCTCTTCAATTTTAGCTTTTCTGTCTTCAAATCACTTTTGATTATTTGATGATTTTGAGTCTGCTATTGAACGCCTTTAATGTGTTTTTACGGTCACTTACAGCAACGTTCATTCCAATAATATATGTTATTTTCTTTTTTTTCTAATATATATATATATATATATATATTAGGATACATTAATTACATAAATGTTACACAGAAACTTTAGGAGTATCCATATTCCTCCCTCCCACACCTCCCACAACCTCCCACATATATATCCTTCATCAGTGTGGCAAAACGCCTGTGATAGATATACACACTTTGGGGCTTTGCCATCAAGCATGGATCACAGTTCAGACTGTAGACCACCTTCTCTCCCATACAGTTCTGCATGATACATGATGATATAAAATGGCCTATATACTCCATTGCAACATCACCCATGACAATTCCCAAGTCCCCCCCAAAAAGCCTGTCTTACAATTGCACTTCCCTCTCCCTACCTCCAAACTGTCCAGTGACCCTGGCTCCATATAATTTTGTAAATTCTTCCATTGTATGTATCACAAGTTGTATTAGTCAGCCACAGGGGTGCCTTTTGAAATATACCAATAAAAGGTCAGGCTTTATAAAGGGTATTTATTTGGGGTAGAAGCTTACAGTTACCAGGCCACAAAGCATAAATTTCTTCCCTCACCAAAGTCTATGTGTTGGAGCAAGACAGCTGCTGACATCTCCAGGGTTCAGGCTTCTAGGTTACTCTGTTCCTGGGGCTGCATTTCTCTCTGGGCTTAGCTTCTGTTTCCTCCACAAGTTCCACTGTAGACCATGAGACTCTCTATGCTTTGCATCTCTCCACAAGGCCAGCTGTAGTCTAGCAGGTGAATGGCTCTCTCCAACATCAATACTCCAACTCAAAAATCTTCTTCTCCAAATCTGCTGCCTTGCTTTTATACTTGAGACCACACCCACCAAGGGGCAGGGCTCAACATCCCACTGATGTGGCAGTTAATGCCTCAATCACACCCAGATTAGGAGATCAGTCTACCAGCATGATTCAATTTATATTTTTTGAATTCATAATTACATAAAACTGTCAAATCATTACACTCCACCCTCTGAATTCCAAAAATACATTACAATATTAAAAAAAACCTTAAATCAGTAACAATTTCAAGCACAAAATCATATCAAAATCAGTTCAAAGAATTACAATCTGTCTTCAGGCAAAATCCATTCTAGCAGTAGAACTCTGAAACTTACAAAACAATTTAACTGCTTCCAATACACAAAAGGATAGACAAAGAATACACATTTAAATTATTATAAGGAGAAATTGAGGTGTTAAACATGAGTCATGAATCCTCTACAGTTCAGCAAAACTGCAGGAATTCCTCCATTCCATTATAAAGTCTGAGAGTCATTCTTAAGATGATGGATTCTTCTCCTTGGGGCCACATGGGGACCCACCATTTCCACAGGCTTGCCCAACAGCCATTTTCTTGGTTCCACACTCATCAAGCATCTGGGTGTCAACCAAGCTCCAGACCTAACCCTCCAAGAGGGTTGGGGTGATTGCCCAACCTCATTCATTCTTTGGATTAGAGCCTTAGCACCCCTAGTACAGTGAGATGAAGACAACATTCCCCCTAAACTTTGGCATACAGGCTCAACTATCTCAGAGCAATGAGTTGACAACCTGGCCTTCTCTAACCTTTGGCACACAGTCTCAAACTTTGTAGAGCAATGAGTTGACCACCTGAACTTCCCTAATCCATGGGGGACAAGAACACTCCTCTCAGACATATGTGGTGCTGACCTTAACCACCATAATCTTTGAGGAATGTGCTCCACCCTCCCTGTAACCTATGGTGGCAAAACCCTCCCAGAACATCAGATGGGAATATCCTCCCTCTTCAACCTCCCAGGCAAATAAACAATTTCTGGACACATGGGTGGGTATCCTCCCTTGGCCCAAGGTGATATCTTGTTTCCAGATCTCAGCTTCCATGATTTTCTCCTTAAAAGTGTTTCTTCTTCAATATCTCCTTTCCATGTCATTTTTAGTCCAAGTGAACAGCGGTTTTGTTCATACAGCTCCCTCAAAAACTTTGTTGTTTTAGCATGCAGGAAGCAGGGGTCCAAGCCATCATACAGTAAGACTTTCCACAAGTCTTTCCTAGATAACTGCATCTTCAATTCTGTTTTACAATTTCCAGGTTTAGCTAAATATTCAAATGGGACACTTTGATTAGGAAACTTGATTTAAAGAAACTTGGAAGTTCCAGAATCATTTTCTATTTTCTTTGTGCCCAAAAGTTCTGTCCTTAGTGTATTTCTGTCATCTAGCATTTTGCTATAAGCTACAAGGAGAAGCCAAGCCATATTCTCCTGGTTTATTTTGGAAAGTACTTCAGCTAAATGCACAGGTTTGCTATTTTCAAATTATGTCTTCCCTACAACACCAGGAGCTAAACTTGCTAAGTCTCTGAAACTTTAAAACATGCATCACCTTTCCTCCAGTTTCTAATAATAGTTTCTTCATTTACTTCTAAGGCATCATAAAAACTCTCTTTAGCATGCATATTACTATCAACAGTCTCTTTAAAGTGATCTAGGCCTTTCAATCAAGATTTCACAATTCCTCCAAAAAATACCCCTTGTCCATTTATAAAGCCATTCCAACATTTTGGTAATTGCAAAAGCACTTCCCCACTCCTCAGTACGTATTCTGTATTAGTCAGTCACAGGGGTGCCTGTTGAAATATACCAACAATTGGTCTGTCTTTATAAAGGGTATTTATTTGGGGTAGAAGCTTAAAGTTACCAGGCCACAAAGCATAAATTTCTTGCCTCATCAAAGTCCACGTGTTGGAGCAAGACAACTGCCGACACCTCCAGGGTTCAGGCTTCTAGGTTCCTCTGTTCCTGGGGCTGTGTTTCTCTCCAGGCTTAGCTTCTGTTTCCTCCACAAGTTCAGCTGTAGACCATGAGGCTCTCAATGCTTTGCATCTCTCCACAAGGCCAGCTGTAGACTATCAGGTGAACAGCTCACTCCAACATCAGTACTCCAACTCAGAAATCTGCTTCTCCAAATCTGCTGCTTTGCTTTTATACTTGAGACCACACCCACCAAAGGGTGGGGCTCTATGCCCCACTGATGTGGCAGTTAATGCCTCAGTCATGCCCAGATTAGGAGATCAGTGTAGAAGCATAATTCAATTTATATTTTTGGAATTCATAATTACATAAAACTGACAAACCATTACACAAGTCTATAACAGTACACCAACAAGTCCATTCTAGTCCATAGTTCTTCCCTCAATCCCAAGGAGTCTGGGATGGTGATGCCCACTCCACCACCAAGTGAGGGGGAGTTTATATCCTGTGGATGCAATGGAAGAGTTGGTCTACCTGCAGCTGCAGGCTCTCTCCATTCCCCAGGACAGCCATCATTGATCATCATCTCCCCACTATGTGTCCTGAGTGAGTCCGTTGAGCTATAGAGTAGGAGTTGCTGGTTGACAGAACCTCTGGACCCAGTTGGAATATGGATAGTGCATAGGCTCTGGTCTCTGGAAGTGAACCTAAAACTCTGGCATCAAATATAGGTTTGAGTAGAAGAGACTGATGGACCATGAGCGGTGAAGATTTATTTTGGTTGGTTCCTGTCACTTTCAGAATCAAGGGTTTCAAATTAGGGCTCACTGGTAAGGCACCAAACTCTGGGGCTATCTGCCTTGATATAGGACCTGGATATCTCCAAAGACCTCAGAAGGCCCTCTGTTTGGGGTGATAGCCATATTGGAAGCCTAGGAGGTCCTACTGGGGTGTGCATAAATGTTACCTTGGTGTTGGTCTCCCAACTCTCTTTGAAATGTCTTAGCCCTATGAACTCATTTGTCTTTAATATTTCCTTTTATTTGGAATCTTTTTCCAGTCATTCTGCCTGTTGGCATTTGTTAGTAATCCTGTGTTGCCAGGGAGGCTCATTCCTGGGAGTCATGTCCCATGGTGGGAGGAAGGTAATGCATTCAGATGCTTACTTAGGTTCATTGGTCTGGAGGCAACAGGAGTTTGAGTTGGACTGTTCAACATAAAATTGTGATTTCTTTACTCCCCAGCCAGAAACACAGGTGGCTAAACCCAGTTCTCTGGGAGGAGCTGGGCAGTCTGAATCCTCACCACTAGACCTGGGGGAGGGGAAAAACCCCTGAGTAATGGGAGGTTCTGATAAAGGTTCAGAAAAAGAGTGGTGAAGGTTTCCTTTCTGTGGGTTTAGTCACCAGAACCCCCTAGCAGTTTAGGGGAGTGAATTAGCCAGCTGGAAATAGTGCTGGGCTAAGGGGAGAGGCAAATATGCTTAACTGTGGCATGCTAGTCTCAGCAAGGTGCGGCCGAGTAACACAGTCTCAGCTGCCCTGGGGGAGTCAGGCAGTGAGAAGTAATAGATGAGTCTCCATGAGCCTATTTGGGGTCCCCTCAAAGGAGGGGGTGGTCTAGAAGAGGCTTTCTTTAAGGACCCTTACTACATCAAAAATAGAGAGAAACTCATTGACTTGCTTTAATCACTAAATTCTGCCTCAAAGCCTGCAGAAAGAAGGCTGCAAGGCAAGTGCTTAATGAACAGAGGCTGAGTGGCTCTACAAGGGCCCAAAAGGAACACTGTTTTTCCTTAAGCTTTGACTGCATGCTTATATGCTTCTTACTTCTACTTGCTCCTTCTTGTTTTATTTATTTATTTTTTTATATTAGGTGCTGATAACTTTTTTCTTCTTTGCTGGTCTTCTTCATCCTTGACTCTGTGTATAATGATTGTGTCTACCAACACTATCTCCTCTCCTTTCTTCATCTTTTAACCTTCACCTTTCTGTTGTGGTTCTTACATTCCACCTTTTTTTCATTTGCTCTCAACTTCACCCTTGTTAATTTCTATCTTGTCTATTCTGTTCTTTTTTATTTCTTTCTTTTTGTATTAGCTTTTTTCTTTCAGCCTATTCTTTATTAGTTTTCTCTCTCCTCATCATTCTGACCATATAGATTATTCCAAATATTTTTCTCCTTTTGACTCCCCATTCCATTGTAGACACTCCAATTTTCCCCCTATCACTCTACACTGCCTACACAAGTTAAATATTCAATTTACTAAATCTGATATGGCCCCTTTTCTAACTTTTATCAATAGTACTATTATCCATTTTTCTTTCTGACCCCTTTTGATTGTTCTGGCCCTAATCTTCTTCCTTCAAAGGAACATAGAAAAAAGCAAGGAAATACAACATGGTGAAGAAAATATCAATGAGAAAACTTGACACACACACAGAGCTATAAGCTAAATAAAACTCTAGAGCAGAGAGAGAAGCTAATCTATTGAATAAACCCATCAAGATAAAATTATAAACAGAGGGCAAGAAAAAATTACAAGCCATACTGAGAAAATGGAAGACACGGACCACCGAAAGAACTAACCAAAAATCTGAAAAAGACACAGAACATAGAACAACTAATCAAAATTTCCAAACAAATAACATGGACCAACTTCATGAAATGAAGGAAGATTAAGGATATTAAGAAGACACTGGGATCACATACTGAAGTAATTGTAAACATGCATAAAAAGATAATGGATATGATGCTGATAAATAGCATAATCCAAGCAATAAAAAAGATGATGGATTCACATAACAGAAGATTTGAACAGTCAGAAGAAAGAATTAGTGATCTGGAAAACAGTACATCTGAAATTAAACAAATAATAGAAAAGATAGGTAAAAAGCAAAAAAAAAAAAAATCCAGAAGGGACTCAGGGATTTAACCATTAACACAAAATGCACAAGCATACACATT
>PVKH010020727.1:0-14522 GCA_004027955.1 Chaetophractus vellerosus | reverse complement strand
AGCTGACTCAGCAGGATGCCGCAGCAGGGGGAGACAAGCAGACACAGAAAAACGCAAAGCAAATGAACACAGCAAGCACAAGCAGCAAGGGGGGGGGGCGTGTATAAATAAATAAAAATAAATCTTAAAAAAATGGAAAAAAAAGGCATCACTTAGATCCTACAAACATCAAAAGGATAATAAAGGAATATTATGAACAACTCCATGCCAATAAATTTTAAAACTTAAGATAAAACGGGCACAAATTATCAAAACTGATGCAAGAAAATCTCTGACTACACCTATATCTATTTTTAAAGGTTCAATGTATAATTAAAAATATTCCCACAAAGATAACTCCTAGCCAAGACTTCACTGATGAATTCTACCAAATATTTGAGGGGAAAATAACACCAATCCTACACAAACTTAAAGAAAATAGGAGAAGAGAATGGCTCCCTATTCTTTGATCGTCTGAGGCCAGCATTAGACAGTCATTACAAGGAAAGAACACTAAAGGCCAATACCCTTCATGAACATAATGCAGATGACTTCAATAAAATATTAGAAATTTTTAAAAAATTATTTTAAAAAAAGTTTTGATAAGTATAGCATAGTAAAGAGAAGCGAAAGATAAAGTCCTAAATGTTAATATTAGCTACCTCTGTTGGTAGGATTTAAATGATATTTATTTCTGGGTGTTTTTTTTTCTGTTTAAATATACCCATATTATCTAAATAAATAAATAAACAAATAAATAAATAAATGGCTTGTAGACTGTAAAAAATAAATAAATAAAATAAAATAAAATATTAGCTCATCAATCCACCAATATATAAAAAGGATAATAAATGACCAGGTGGGATTTATCCCAGAAATGCAAAGTTGGTTTCACATTCAGGTATCAATCAATGTAATTCACCATTTTAACAGACTATAAAAGAAAACCATGATCATCTCAATAGAGGAAAAAAACATTTTATGAAACTTAGCACCCATTTGTGTTAAAAATAAAACTCCTGGAAAACTAAGAACAGAAGGGAATTTCCTCAACCAGATGAAAAGCATCTACAAAAAACCTACAACTAACATAGGTCATAGTAAAAGATGGAACACTGGCTCCCAAGGTCAAGAACAAGGCAAGGAGATCCATGCCCAGTACTTTTATTCAGCATTGCACTAAGGTTCTTTTCAATGTAATGAGGAGAGGAGGAGAGGAGGAGAGGAGGAGAGGAGGAGAGGAGGAGAGGAGGAAAGAAAAAAAAGAAAAGAAAAGAAAAAGAGAGAGCGAGAGAGCGAGAGAGAAAGAGAGAGCGAGAGAGAGAGAAAGAAACTAAATTAAATAAGATATAAAGGTATACAGATTAGAAAAGGATACAAGGTCAATAAACAAAAACAACTTGTGTTTCTAAATGCTAGCAAGAAAATATATGAAATTTGAAAATACCACATAAAATGTTAACTACTCATAGATAAATTTAACAAAATACGTATAAGACCTTCACACTGGAAATTACAAAAGAATGCTGAGAGATGCTAAAGAACACTAAATAAATGGAAAGATATACCATGTTCATGGATTGTAAGATTCAATATAGTTAAAATGTTAATTCTCCACTTATCAATCTAGAGATCAATGCAATTCCAATCAAAATCCAGCAGGCTTTTTTGAAAAATTGATATGCTGATTCTACAATTTATATAGAAATGTAAAGGATCTGGAATACCAAAGCAATTCTAAAAAGTATAAAATTGGAAGAATTATACTATCTGCCTTCAGTAACTATAAACCTATAACAATAAATCAAGGCAAGGCGATATTTGCCCAGACTAATAGAATAGAATGTCAACAAACTCACACATATACGTTCAATATATTCACAACATATATATCTAACAAAGGACCAGTATTCAGAATATACAAAGAACTCCTACAACTCAATAAAAAGACATATAACCCAACTGAAAAACAGGCATTTGAACAGGTACTTTACAAAAGAAAGACAAACAGCCAATAAGCACAAGAAGATTATCAACATCACTAGTTAACAGGGAAATAAAAAGTAAATTCACAATAAGATATTACTACACATTTGCCAGAATGGCTAAAATTAAAAGGACTGACATTCACCAAGTGTTGGTGGGAGGCAAATGAGATTGTCATGCATTTCTGGTGAGGATCTAAAATGGTACTGTGGCAGTTTGAGATTATTTATGAATCCCAAAAAAGAGAAGGATCATGTATGTAAACTGGTCTGTTCCTCTGGGCATGATACCCTTTGATTGTTTTAGATTCAGCTGAGATAACTTTGATTAAATTATGTTAAGATTAGGGCTTTGATTCAACCACATTAGTAGGGTGTAACTCAGGTTAAGTCCCCACTTCCTTAGTGGGCTGATATAAACAGGCACTCACTCAAGAAGACACAAAAGAAGAGTCACAGGAGGGAAGAGAGAGAGCTCCACAGATACAGCAGAGGAGAGAACTTTGATTCTGTGGTCCCAGGAAGGGAGATGAGCCATTTGCCTGATAGTTTGCAGCTGAGCAAATGAGCCCTATGCCAGAAACTGCTTATATGAAGCCCTGGACGAAACAAGCCCTATGACAGCTTACAGCTGAGATCAGGAAGAACCTGGGAACACGGAGTCTCAAGAAAAAGAGGAAAAAGAAAGGAGAGACCAGGCAGAGATCACCCGCCATCTTGCTTCAACACGTGGCAACAGACTTTGGTGAGAAAGTACCTCTGATCATACCTTGAATTGGACTCTTTAGGGCCCTGTAACTGTAAGCTTTTACCCCAAATAAATACCATTTATAAAGCCAACAAATTTCTGGTACTTTGCATCATCAGCAACCCTTTGGCTGACTAATGCAGTTATTAACACTCTGAAAAACATTCATCAATTTCTTATATGGTAAACATACAACTCAGCAATTTCATTCTCATGTATTTAATCTGAAGAAATGAAAATACATGTCCACAGAAAAACTGGCACACCAATGTTCATAGTAGTTCATTCATAACAGCCCAAACTGCAAACAACTCAAATGTTCATCCACAAGTAAATGGATAAACAAATTGTGGTATACCATACAATGGAATACTATTCAGCAAAAACCATAAGTTTAAAAAGAAAAAGGATAATTTTGTAACATAACCAGTAATAAGGTACATCAACATTATATGCTCTCAGAAAGGAATATCAATGCTGTGGTATTCTTCCCAAAATGCAGACTATCTCAATCTATTCATGAGAAAATATCAAGACAAACCCAAGCTGTAAACTATTCCTCAAAGCATCTGACCAGTACTCTTCCAAAGTTTCAAAGTTATGAAAGACTTAGGAATTATCACAGATTGGAGGAAACTAAGGAGATATGACAACTAAATGCAATGTGGGATTCTGGAATGGATCCTGAATAGAAAAAGGACATTAGTGGGAAAAACATGGCCAAAAAAAAAAAAAAAGTCTGGATTTCAATGAAGAGTACTATACTAATATTAGTTTCTTCATTCTTATAATTGTACTATAAGTAAGTTGTTACCATTAGGAGAGAGTAAACTCCCCTGTATCTAAATTAATTTCAAAATAAAAAGTTTTTTAAAATCTTAAGGATAAAGAAAGAATGAGCTGTGATACAGACAACAGGAATTAATCCCCAAAATACATTATGCTGAGCAAAAGAAGCCAGACGCAAAAGAGTACATACTGTATGCTTCCATTTATATAAAATTCTGAAAATGGAAAAATTAATCTAGTGACAAAAAGCCCTGGGGCAGAGGATGGGGTGAGGAGAGAAGAGACTTCAAAGATACCCGAGGAAAATTTTTGGAGAGATGGAAATAATTCTATGTCTTGATTATGGTGGTGGTCAAAAGGTGTATAAATTTTGTCAAATTCAATCTGAACACTTAAAATGCATGTACTTTATTACATGCAATTTATTAAATAAAGTTTATAAAATTTTAAAAATAAATTCACACTTAGAAGCATTTCTCTTGAATAATTAGTGTCTATTTTATACTGGGGAAACTAATGAATCATGACTGAGTCTTAATCTAATATACTAAAATTTCTGCACCCAAATTACTCACCCAGTAAATATCTACTGAGCACCTACTATTTACCAGGATTTAAGCTACACATAGGATATAAATTATGTGAAGAAGAAAGCTCTTGCCCTTGAACTTGCAATGGGAAGCCAGCAAGTGAATTTATACATTGATAATGTATAAATTGTTCTGATAGAGTGATGTACCAAGGAATCAGGAGAGCACAAAGAAGACAATGTTTCAGAGAAGGCTTCAGAAAGAAAACAGTCCCTTTCCAAGAACTTACCCTATGAGGTTATTACACCCATGCTAGTGATATTTACCTGAAATGCTCAAAGCTTTCAAAAAACATGTCTTTAATCGTCTCTTTGTATTTTGTGGTACATTTTTCTGGTGAAAAATCTTAGTACTTCAAGGGTGTGGTTTGTTTATTTTTAAAAAACCAAGTTATTCACAGCTAAATTTAGTGAATACCATTATGGAAACCAGGTGTAAGTATGAAGTATACAAGGCAATACCACTCCCCAAGAAGAGTAACAATGTTTTGACCCAAACAATGGAATGTTGGAATAATGAATATAACCCCTCAAGGGGACCACTTTAAAGGACTTCACTCTTTTGAGTGCTTAAGACCTGGGTTGTTTAAAAAGGTGGGGAGGGGCTTAATGATTTATTAATAATGGTAATTTAAACTTATTATATACACCTATATATGTGTGTATTCCCAGTTTGAATCTTGGTTCAGTTATATCCTTAGACAAAGTTCTTAATAGTGTTTTTGTAAATATAAAATGAGATAATTCATGTAAATGAGATAATCCATGTATTAAATTAAATAATCTATATAAAGCACTTAGGGACTGGGATATTATAAGCCGCTAATAAATGCTAGTAATTACTGTTTACAAACACAGTTCATTTTATTGTGCTTTGCAGATATTGTGGGGGGGTTTTTTTGTTGTTTTTGTTGTTGTTTTTCGTTTTTGTTTTTGTTTTTTAACAAACTGAAGGTTTGTGGCAACCCTGCATCAAGCAAATCTATCAGCGCCATTTTTCCAACAGCATGTGCTTACTTTGTGTCTCTGTGTCACATTTTAATTAAAATATGAACATTGTTGTTTCAGACTTAACGTTATTGCACACTTAAGAAACTGCAATATTGTGTAAACAACTTTTAAATGCACTGGAAAATAAAAAAATTCATGTGACTTGCTATATTGCAATAGCCACTTTATTTGGTAGTCTGAAACCAAACCAGCAGTACCTTTGAAGTATGCCTATATTAAAATATAAGCAAAGTGCATTAGCACCTAGACTGAGTAATCATTAAAATATGATGTGAGACTACAAAAAAATGTAAAAAGAAATTTTTAAAGGGTCTATAATTTATAGACTGATTCAGTGACATTTTCATTAAACAAGAGAGTTCATTTTTTCATTTTTCTGTGACAATATATAGTAGTTATCTCAATGCTCAGTAACAAAATGTACAGGCACATTACAGATTCTCAATAAATATTTATGGAATTTAATTATGTCAATATAATGAGCTTGCCTTAACCATGGGGGAATAGTCTGTCACTTTTTAACCCCATTAACTTCTATATCTACTTTAGATAATCTCTTTCAGCTGCTGAATTATCTCGCTATTCCATTCTTCCAGAAAGCTAGAATTCTTATATGATTAAATCAACACATGTTTATTGAATTGCCAGTTGTGGACCACTGTATTATATACAAAGCTACAGCTCTTAAGCAATCAGAAAATGCTACTCACCAGCAAGTGTATAATCCATATCAAAACCGAAACACTTTATCTTTTCCATGGCTAAACTTCGGTTGACAAACACCCTATAGAAAGGAGTAAAAATGATATATCTTTAACACTTTAAAACGAAACTATTTCTAATGTTTAATGAAATTATTTGACTATTTTTCCAGGTCTTCTCATTTAAAGTACCAATAAAAAGATCTACAATAAAAATTATTCAAGTCCTTTTTTTTTTTTAAAGATTTATTTTTATTTATTTATATATCCCCCCTCCTTGCTGCTTGTGCTCACTGTGTTCATTTTTGCTTTGCATTTTTCTGTGTCTGCTTATCTCCCCCTGCTGGGTCAGCTCACTGCGCTGTGGCTTGCCTTCACCAGGAGGCCCGGGGAACCAAACCCGGGACCTCCCATGTGGTAAACCAGAGCCCAACCAATTGAGCCACAGCTGGTTCCAAGTCCTTCTTAACTGTAAGAGGAATCAGATATTATATGAAAATATGTGGATTTGCTTATTGTATCCTTAATAATGACATGTACCCAAGATTTCATGGAAAACGCTCTTTCAAAGTCTGATCCCATAAAATAAGCTTATTTTGGGATTTTATAATTCATTCACTCATTCATTTTTAATTCATTTAAAGCATATGCTGGGGAGTATGTGTAGCTCAGTGGTTGAGTGCCTGCTTCCCATGTATGAGGTCCGGGGTTCAATCCCTGATACCTCCTAAAAACAAAACAAAAACAAAAACAAAAACAAAACCATATGCTGGAGAAGGATCTTGGGAAGATGGCAGAGTAGTAAGCTCCAGGAATCAGTCCCTCCACCAAAACAATTATTCAACTGGCATTAAATATCTGAAGCAACTATTTTGAAAATCTGGAATCCTCTACACAGCAATCTATGAAAGGGCCAAGTGAAAAGGGTGGTAAATTGTGGTATATATTAGTGAATTTCATCCTCCATACAATGGCTACCATCTCCTACCCCCAGCCGCAAGATAGGCAGCATTGGAGAATGCGGCCTGGGCTCATGGTCCAGCTTGCTGTTATCAGGATGGGCTATAAGGACCAAATGCTCCAAAATCCATGTGGTCTGATCACTAATGACTGGTTTTTCTCAGTTACTTCAGATTGCTAGAGGGCTGACTCTGAGAGTAGCCACTGTTTCAACCCTCCCCCCCACATTCCCACCCCATAGGCAAAAGCAACATTTAAAGAAGTATAATTTGGAAGTCACAAATTGACAGCGTGAGCCCTCAACAACAACAGAAACTAGCAATCCCAGAGGAGTGGAAAAACTAGATTTTCAGAGTTACAACAACATAATATTCAGAATATACAGTTCTCAACAAAAAGTTACAAAACACACAAAGACAGGGAAGTATGGCCCATACAAAAGAAAAAGAGAATTTACCAGACACCATCCCTGAAGAAGCACATACACTGGAACCATTAGTCAAAGACTTTAAATCAACTGTCGGGGGCCGGCTATAGCCCAGTGGATAGGGCGCCGGTTCACCACATGGGCAGGGCAAGCCACCCGCAAGCGAGGCAGAGCCGCCCGGGAGCGGGGCAGGCCACCTGTGCGGTGAGCTGACTCGGCGTGTCGCAACGGGAGGAGACAAAACAGACACAGAAGAACACAAAAATGAACACACAGCAAGAGCAAGCAGAAAGTTGGGGGAGGGGTAATATGTAAAAATTAAAAAATAAAAAAATAAAGAAATAAATAAACTGTCAAATATATTCAATGAGCTAAAAGGAATTTATATAAAAAGAATTAAAGGAAATTAGAAAAATGTTGTCTGAACAAAATAAAGTCACAGAAATTATAAAAGGAACCAAACAGAAATTCTGGAGCTGCAAAATATAGTAATTGAAGTTAAAATCCCATTAGGTGGATTCAACAGCAGATCTGAACAGGCAGAAGAAAGAATCAGTGAACTTGAAGACAAGACAATTCAAATTATTCAATGTGTGGAGCAGAAAGAAAAAATCTGAAGAAAAATGAACAGAGCCAGAGGGACCTGTGGGACATCAACAAGCATACCACCAGAGTCCCAGAAGGACAAAAGAAAGAAAGGGGCAGAACAGGTAATTAAGAAATAAGGGCCAAAAACATCCCCAATCTGATAAAAGACATGACTATACACATCCAGGAAGCTCAAAGAACTCCAAAAATAACAACAAAAACAACAACAACAACAACAACGTGTCTTGGGTATAGAGATCTACACCCAACACATATTATAGTGAAACTGTCAAAATCCAAAGAGAGGATTTTGAAAGCTGTGAGAAGTAACTAGTCACATATAAGGAGTCCCCAATAAGATTAAAAGCAGATTTTTTATCAGAAACCATGGAGACCAGAAGGCAGTGGGGTGGCAGATTTAAAGTTCTTAAAGAAAAAAATTTAAAAAAAACTGTCAATCAAGAATTCTACATCTGGGAAAATTACCTTTCCTAAATGAAGGCAAAGTTAAGACATTTATAGATAAACAAAAGTTGAAAATGTCCATTACCAGAAGACTTTCCCTAGAAGAAATGCTAAAGGGAATGCTCCAAGCTGAAATAAAAGGACACTAGACAGTAACTTGAAGCCATATAAAGAAATAAAGAGCAGTAGTGAAGATAACTATGTAGGTAAATATAAAATCCTGTATTACTGTACTTTTGGCTTGCAACTGCTTTTTCCTATATGATGTAACAGGCAAATGTGTCAAATGACACTTAAAATCTTTGCAAATGATCATAAAATAAATAAAGAAGTAATCCAAATCCAAGATGATAAAAATATAAAGGGGGAGGGTAAAAAGATATGAGCAGAGTTTGTAAACTACTGAACCTAGGTTACTAGTCAAAGTAGGTTGTTATAAGCTTAAGATATTAATTCTAAGTGGTTACAAAGGTAACCACTAAGAAAACAAAAAATATAGAAAAAAGGAAAGAAGAGAATTAAAATGGCATAATACAAAAAATCAACTAAATTTTAAAAAATTAGTAGAGTTTATTGAGGAACAAAAACTATACAAGATATACAGAAAACAAACAGCGAAATGGCAGAAGTAAATTCTTCCTTCTCAGTTATTACTTCACTTGTCAACGGACTAAACTCCCCTATTAGAAGGCAAAGATTGGCAAACAGGATGAAAAACCATGATCCATCTACATGTTGAATAAAAGAGACTCAGTTTTTACAAAGACACAAAGATGTTGAAAGTAAAAGGATGGAAAAATATATCCATGTAAAGAGTAATCAAAAAGAGCTGAAGGAGCTATATTATTTCAGACAAAACAGACATTAAATCAAAAAAATTAGAAAAGACAAAAAAGGATACGATGTATTGATAAAAGGTTCAACCCAGAAAGAAGATATAAGGATTATAAACAATAATCATTATATATGTACCTTGCAACAGAGCCCCAAAACATATGAAGCAAAACTTGACAAAAATGGAGTAACTACAATAATTGGAGACTTCAATATACCACTTTCAATAACTGATAGAATATCTAAACAGAAGTTCAATAAGTAAAGAGAGCACTTTAACAACACTATTAATTAACTTGAACTAATGGACATAAATTGAATCACCCAGCAACAGCAGAATACAATATTCTTCTCCAGTGCATATGGAACTGTCTAAGCCTCTAAGATCATATATATTACTAAAAAGAAAGCTAAAAACTGTAACATGGGACTGTACAGCATAGCAAAACCTCATGTGAAATTTGAATATGTGTAATATTGCATATATAAGACTGTTTTTCTTTGAAATTGAACAAATGTATGCTAATGTTATAAGGTTAGTATCAGACCAAAAGAACCTCATAGGATATAATGAAGGAAGTGTTCAGGGGAAATGTATAGCTTTAAAGGCCTCCTTAAAAAAAGATTACAAATCAATAACCTAACTTCACATCTAAAGAAAATAGAACGAGAACAACAAACTGAGCCCAAAGATAGTAGAAAAATGGAAAAAGATTAAAGCAGAGATAAATGAAATTAAGCATAGAAAAATGGAGAGAATCAACAAAATAAAAAATCTCAGACCAACGGTTTCCCTGCTGAATTCTGCCAAACATTTAAAGAAGATTTAACACCAACCCTTCTAAAACGTTTACAAAAAATATGAGATTATTTCCTAACTCATTCTATGAGGCTAGAATTACTCTACTAAAGATAACACAAGAAATGAAAATCACAGACCAATATCCTTTATGAATATAGATGAAAATCCTCAACAAAATACTGCCAAAATGAATCCAAAGTACACTAAAATAATTATACCCACCCCCTCCCCACGACCAAGCGGGATTTATTCCAGGAGTGCTAAGATGGTTCAAAAAAGAAGATCCATGGGGGCCAGCGGTAGCCCAGTGGATAGGGAGCCGGTTCACCACATGGGAGGCCCCGGGTTCGGTTCCCGGGGACCCCTCCAAAGTGGGCAGACCGCCTTGAGAGGGCAAAGCTGCCGTGGGCGGGGCAGAGCCGCCGTGGGCAGGGCAAAAAGCCGCCACGGGCAGGGCAAAGCCGCCACGGGCAGGGCAAGCCGCCTGCGAACAAAGCAGAGCCGCCCATGAGCGGGGCAGGCCGCCTGCACGGTGGGCTGACTTGGCACGTCGCCGCAACAGGGGAAGACAAAGCAGACACAGAAGAACACAAAAAGATGAACACAGCAAGAGCAAGCAGAAGGGGGGGGGGGATATGTAACAACAACAACAAAAAAGATCCGTGTAATAAACCACAATGATAGAATGAAGGAAAAAAATAAAACACACGATCATCACAATTATGCAGAAAGGAATGACAAAATCCAATATCCTTTATTATAAAAACACTCAGAAAACCAGAAATAGAAAAGAATCTTTTCAACATGATAAAGAGCATTTATGAAAAACCCACACAAATATTATACTCAGTGGTGACAGACTGAATGCATTCCCCCGAAGATCAGGAACAAGACAAGGATGCTCGTTATTACCACTGTTATTAAACATTGTACTGAGGTTCTAGCCAGAGCAATCCATATTGGAAAGGAAGAAGCCAAATTATCCCTATTTACATATGACATAATCTTATTTATACAAAATCCCTAAGCATCCACAAGAAAGCTACTTAAATTAATAAACAAATTCAGCAAAGTTGCAGGATACAAGATAAATACGCATAAGGCAGTTGCGTTTCTATACAACAGTAGTGAACAATCTGAAAAGGACATCAAGAAAGTAATTCCATATATAATAGCATCTAAAGAATAACATGCCTAGAAATAAATTTAACCAAGAAGGTGAAAGACTTGCACATTGAAAACTGTAAGACTTTGCTGAAAGAAATTTAAAAAGACCTAAATAAATGCAAAGTCATCCCATGTTCATGGATGAGAAGACAAAATTGTTAAGATGTCAATCCTGCCTAAAATGATCTACAAAATTCAATGCCATCCTTACAAAAATTCCAGGGGGAAGCAGCTGTGGCTCAAGGAATTGGGCTCCCGTTTACCATATGGAGGACCTGGGTTCGATCCCCAGGACCTCCTGGTAAAAAGAAAAGAAAAGAAAAGAAAAAAGGCGTCCCAGAACAGTGCGGAGAGGCACAGGGCCCCACGTACAGGGCGTGGAGAGGCACCAAAAAGATAATGATGCAACCAGATAGAAAAAAAAATTCCAGCGTCTTTTTTTGCAGAAATGGAAAAGCTGATCCTCAAATTCATATGAAATTGCAAAGAGCCCCAAATAGCCAAAACCATCTTGAAAAAGAAGAACGAAGTTGGAATACTCACACTTCTTGATTTTCAAAACTTACTAGAAATCTACAGAATTATAACAGTGTTGTACCGGAATACAGACAGACATATAGACCAATGGAATAGAACTGACAGTCCAGATATAAATCCACATATCCATGGCTACTGATTTTCAACAAGGGCACCAAGTCCATACAATGGGGAAAGAATAGACTCTTCAACAAATGGTGTTGGGGCAACTGGAAATCTGCCTGCAAAAGAATGAACATGCAGCCTACCTCTCACCATATACAAAAATTAATTCAAAATGGATCAAAGACCTAAATAGTTAATAGATAAAAAAGTTATAGCTAAAACTATAAAACTCTTATATGAAAACATAGGTAAGAATCTTCATGGGGGCCAGCTGTATAGCCCAGTGGATAGGGTGCCGGTACACCACATGGGAGGCCCCGGGTTCGGTTCCTGGGGACCTCTCCGAGCGGCCAGACCACCTGAGAAGGCAAAGCCGCCGTGGGCAGGGCAGAGCCGCCATGGGCAGTGCAAAAACCCGCCACGGGTAGGGCAAAGCCGCCACGGGCAGGGCGAGCCACCTGAGAACGGAGCAAAGCCGCCTGCGAAGGGAGCAAAAAGCCACCCGGGAACGGAAGCAGACCCGCCCACAAGCGGGGCAGAGCCGCCTGCGTGGTGACCTGGCTCGGCGCATCGCCGCAGCGGGGGGAGACAGAGCAGACACAGAAGAACGCAGAGAAATGAACACAGCAAGAGCAAGCAGAAAGGAGGGGATATGTAACCAAAAAAAAAAAAAAAAAAAAGAATCTTCAGGAACTAGTAATAGGAAACGAATTTTTTAGATTTTAAACCAAAAGCAAAAGCAACAAAGAAAGAAACAGATTAAATGGACTTAACTGAAAAATTTTTGTGCAAAGGACATTATCAAGCCCAGTGGATAGGGCACCAGCACACCACATGGGAGGGCCCGGGTTCGGTTCCCAGGGACCTCTTCAAGCAGGCAGACCTCCTGAGAAGGCAAAAGCCGCTGTGGGCAGGGCAGAGCCGCCATGGGCAGGGCAAAACCCACCACAGGCAGGGCAAAACCCACCACGGGCAGGGCAAAACGCCGCCACGGGCAGGGCAAAGTTGCCACAGGCAGGGCGAGCCACCTGCAAACGGAGCAAAGCCACCTGTGAACAGAGCAAAAAGCCACCCGGGAATGAAAGCAGACCCGCCCACAAGTGGGGCAAGCTGCCTGTGCAGTGAGCTAACTTGGCGCGCAGCCACCCGGGTACAGAAGCAGACCCGCCCACAAGCAGGGCAAGCTGCCTGCACAGCGAGCTGACTGGGCGCATCGCTGCAGTGGGGGGAGACAAAGCAGACAAAGAAGAACACAAAAAATGAACACACAGCGAGAGCAAGCAGAAAGGGGAGGGATATGTAACAAAAAAATAAATAAATAAAAATATTAGTAAAAAATTGCTCATTAAAAAAAAAAGAAAGTGAAAACACAATGTATAGAATGGCAAAAATATTTGGAAACATATGTGGTAAGAGTTTAATATCCAGAATATATAAAGAACTCTTACAACTCAACAACAAAAAAAAGACAAGCCAATTTTAAAAATGAGCTAAGGATTTGAATAGACATTTCTCTAAAGAAGATATTCAAATGGTCAATAGGTATATGAACAGACACTCAACATCATTAGCCATTAGAGAGGTGCAAATTAAAACTACAATGAGCTATCACTTCATACACAGTAGGATGGCTATTCTTCTAAAAACTGAAAATAACAAGTGTTGGAGAGGATGTGGAAAAACAGGAACCCACATACATCGGTGGTGGGAATGTAAGATGGTGCAGCCACTGTGAAAACAGTTTGGTGGTTTCTCAGACAGTTAAACTTAGAATTACCGTATGACCTGGCCATTACAATCCTGGGTAGACACCGAAAAGAAATGAAAGCAGGGATTCAGACAGATATTTGTAAACCAGTGCTCACAGCAGCATTATTTATAGTAGTCAAAAGGTAGACGCAATCTGAATGCCCATTAACAGATGAATGGATAAACAAAATGTGGTATATCCATACAATGGAATATTCTTTCAGTGGTAAAAAGAAGTGAACTGCTGGAACTTGCTACAACATGGATGAACCCTGAAGATATCATGTTGGGTGAAATAAGTCAGACATAAAATGAAAAATATTGTATGATTTCTCCTACATGAAATACTTAGAATAAGCATATTCATAGAGACATAGCAGAATAGTGGTTACCAGGGGTGTCTGGAGAGGAGTATGGGGAGTAATTGCTAAATGAGTATGAGTTTTGATTTGGGATGATGAAAATAGTCTAGAAATAGAGAACGGTTAAAGTTACTTAGTAACATCAATGTAGGTAATGTTGGAATTGTTTATTTAAAATGGTTAAAATGATTTTTACATTATATATATTTTACAATTAAAAATAATTTTTTAAAAGCAAATAAAAAAGAAAAAAAGCATATGTCAGATGCTAAAGACAAAAATATAAACGTTCATTTAACAAATATTTATTGAGTTGCCTACTATATGCCAGGTACTAAGATATGGCAGTAAACAAAAGAGTACTGCCCTCATTGAACTTGTATTTTAACTTACTATCTCTATCCTTAAGGAACTCAGCCTTGCAGGAGAGAGACTTATGAGCAATAATTACAGTAATTTAATAATCATTATAAAATAACATGGAGGTGAGAGCACCATTTGTTTAGAGAGGTCAGGAAGAGATGCTTGAACCTAATCTTCAAGAGTCAGTAGAAGTTTTCCAGTAGGTCACACAGGAAAGGCAATGCAGGTAACTAAGGGGATAGTTTACAGTGAACTATAAATAGTTTATTGATACTGGAGTAGAGGAGTTTCCTTTGATTTTATTTTTTCTGTATTTTTTGCAGAAGGAGTTTTTAAGGAGAAGCACGGGTGGCAGGGAGAG
>PVKH010020726.1:0-14514 GCA_004027955.1 Chaetophractus vellerosus | reverse complement strand
CTTCACTATATCTTTACCACTTCATTTGCTCTCCTTTTTTCCCTGAGCTTTACCTTCTTCCTGTGATCATTTTCTAGGATATCCTTCTGCAGGAGACAGACTCTAACTTTAAGGTTTATTTCTGATAAGAATAGAATTATAGGTAGGCAGTTTTTTTTGCTCCATATATTGAAGATAATATCCCTGTCTTCTGTTTTTTGTTGTTGTTGATATTGAGAAGTAGCTATCCTTCTATCACGTCTTTGAAAGTAACGTTTTTTTTCTGTAGCTTCTTTTAGTATTTGCTCTTTGTCTTTGGGTTTTTTGTTGTTGTTGTTGTTGTTGCTTTGTTTTGTTTTGCAATCCAAATTTTGTATTTCTTTATTTTTATCCTTTTAGGGATTTATTGGACTCTTGAATTTGTGAATTTCTGTTTTTCAACAATTCTAGATATTTCTTAGCAATTTTTTTCTTTAATTTTCCTCTCTACTTTCCTCCTGGATCTCCAATTATACATATATTATTCCTTTTCATTCTATGTTAAGTGTCGACCCATGAATTGGCCACCTGTTTTTGTAAATAAAGTTTGGAATATAGTTACACTTACTCATTTGCCTGTTGTCTGTGACTTCTTGTGAGCCACAATGGCAGAGTTGAGTAATTGCATCAACATCATGTGGCCTTCAAAGCCTAAAATATTTACTATCTGGCCTTTTAAACAAAAGTTTTTCAATCCTTACTCTATATTTTTAAAAAATAATTTTCTTCTGTTTTTGCCCTCATCCTTTTTGTCTCTCTGTGATGCATTTGGGAGACTTTCTTCTGATTTGTATTTTAATTCCCTAGTTTTACTTTTGGCTATAGTTGATTTATTGTTAAACCTTTCATTAAATTCTTAATTATGGCTATTGTATTTTACAGTCTAAATTTTCTAATTGTTACTTTTTAAGTTTAACTTCACTTTTTATAGTTTCCATTCATCAGCTGAAATTTTCTATATTTTATTTGATATATTTGAACAAAGGAAACATGGTTTTAGAGTCTATGTTTGATACTTTCACTATCTGAAGCCTTTGAGAGTTTCTTTATGTTGTCTTTTTTTTTTCCAATCCTTTTCCTAGCTTATGGAGATCTTATGCTGGACATTGTATTTGAAATTTATTTGTAGAATAATTTGAGCCCTAGGATGAAAATATCTATCTCCAGAGAGTATTTTCATTTGCTTCTGATACTCTGGGGCTGCTATAATTGAAGTTCCAGACTTCATTTCCCTGAATCACCCATATGAGGGCAGTTTTACTTCCAATTCACTCTTTCTATAATAGCAATGATTCCCAGACTTGTCTGCACATTGAAATCATCTGGGGAACTTTAAAATATTCTGATGCCTGTGTCCTGCCTCCAACAATTATGATTCAATTGGTCTATGGGGTGGCTTTGGAATATTTAAAGGATCTCCAGTGATTCTAATGTGTAGACAATTTTGGGACGCTGTGCTCTCAACTTAATGTGTGGGTATTTATCAGACTCTTAACTTGGCAGGCCCTTTTTTCTGTTTTACCCAGTGAGGCTTCCAAATACCTCAGTTCTATATTGCAGCTGTTTCTTCCTGATAGGATAAAAACAATTTTGAGTGCTTGCTTCTCACATTCTCCCAAATTTTGGCTTGGTAATCCTCCAGTATCTTATTAGCTCTTTGATGCTTTTAAGATTATATATATATATATATATATATACTTATTGTTACATGTGTGTATAAATATGTGTTTATGTGTGTGTATACATTTATACTTATTATTACATGTGCGTATAAATATGTGTTTATGTGTGTGTGTATACATTTCATACAGCTGTTTCAGTGACCACAACAGGAAGGTTGGTCTAAGATAATTAGAAGTCCTCCAGATATTTAAAAAAAAAAACAAAACCAAAGGGGTGGTGTTTTGGGGTTCTTAGCCTTCTGAAAATGTCTTTTACTTTATCCATTCTCTGGAGTCATATGTTGGCTGGGTTTTGAAGTCTAGGTTAAAACTAATTTTCTTTCATATATTTCAAGGCACTGTCATATTGATCTTCTTAACACTCACTGTATCTGAATAATCTGATTCCTCTCTGATGACTGTTTCTTTGTAAATTACTTTTTTTTTCCTTTTCTTTGGGACCTGCTAAGATCTTCTCTTTTTCTTCGGAATTCTGTAATTGCACAATTATGTACGTTGGTGTGTGTTTTATTTCATCCATTTTCTTGGGCATAAAAGGAATACATTCAATCTGGAGATTTTTGTTTTTCAGTGCTGGGAAAATTTCTTGGCATATTGCTTTCATGCTTTCCTTCTGTCTATTTTTTCTCTTCTCTTTTTCTAGAAATCATTTTGGTTGGATGTTGGCCTTCTTGGGTTCATGTTCTACATTATTTATCTTTTTTTCCCTTACATTTTAGAGTTATGCATTTCTGTACTAGTTCTTGGATGATTTCATCAACTTTATACTACAGACCTCCTATTGAATGTTTCATTTTGATTAAATATTTATTTTGAGGAGTTCCTGTTCTTTGATCTACCCTTTTTCATAACATCCATTTCTGAGTATAAGGATATAATATCTCCACATATTTCCCTATGGATTGTAGGTTTTTAAAAAACTTTTCTCTTATTCCCTTATTTATTTCATCTACATTTCTTTTTTTCTTGCTTGCTTGCTTTGATATTTCTCTTTTCATGCTAGAGGTTTTCTTTAACCATCTGGTTAGCCATGGCTCTCTGTTTAAATTTACAAGTAAGTCTCTAAAAGATTATTTGAAGTCTTTGAGTATATGAGAAGAACTTCTTGACCCGAGGGCACCATTTAAGGTGAGGAACTCAGTACGTGGAAGCTTTTTCTCTTCAACTATTTACTTTCCTGAAAGAGAATTTTCTGATACTTTTTAAATGCCTGGCTGTCAGCACGCTGAGGGCAGTTTGGGAAAAGGGAACAGTGGGTTCAAACATTCCTTTGCAGACTTCCATGAGCCTCGTCTCTGCCGTGTCAATCTGGGCAACACTGAAGCTATGTGAAATGAGGGGAGGGTATGACTATTCCATACCATTAAAAAAATTCTCTCTCTCTCTCTCTCTCTTTTTTAGGATTGCTTTGGAATTACAGGTTAACTTGAGAAGAATTGGCAGTTTTATGATAGTGTTCTTATTCAAGAACATGTTGAGTCTCTCCATTTATTTATTTGTTTGTTTGTTTGTTTGTTTGTTTGTTTATAGGTACTGGGGCCAGAGATTGAACCCAGGACTTTGTAAGTGGGAAGCCAGTGCACATCAACTTCCCTGAGCTGGGTTTTTTGTTTGGTTGCTTATTGTTTGTCTTTGTTTTTAGAAAGCACCAGGAACTGAACTCAGGGCCTCCTATGCAGGAAGTAGGCACTCAACTGATTGAGCCATATCTGCTCCCCACCATTTATTTTTATCTTATGATTTTCTACAAATTATTATAATTTTCTTCATGTTAAATTTATTATTAAAAATATTCCTCTGATGGAATTAACTTAAAAGATACAATTGAAAAGTAAATTTATGAGCTTAAAGATTAAACTGAAAAATTGACCGAGAACACAGGGCAAAAGTCTGAAAAGAAAAATTATGAAAGAAGAGTTAAGAGACTTGGAAAATAGATCCCAAAATTCCAACAGCCTTCTAATAAGAGTTTCAGGAGAGAACAGAGAAAAAGAAGAGACCAGTAAAGAAAATAAAAGAATAAAATTGTCTAAAGTTGCAGAATGAGGAAACACACACACACCTGTACTCCACAATGTGCTGAAATTTCAGAAAGATTGAGAGAAAATTCTAAAGGATTCAAGAGAGAAAAGACAAATCACCTTAACTTAAACCCTGAGAGCTTTCTGCACTCCTCTCCATAGACTGTTGGATTGGAATCACTGACTCTAGAACCCTCAAATAAAAGCTTCAAACACTTGTCTCTTTAGAGCAAGGATAGTCTCTCACTAGCACCAGGAGACCCTGTGAAAGTTGTGTCACCACTGTGTTCATGAGTTGTTATCGTTGACAGTCATTGAAGACCACCAATTAACAGCAGATAGCACAGGACCAAGCATTTGTGATACCTCTAGCCCCCCAGTTCCTCATCCAACCCACTCCATTTGGAGAACCACCCTCATCCCTCACCCTTCCAATAGCTCATAACCCCCTAAAAACTCTTTGGAACAAAAGATGGGCTTGGACACTTAGAATTCACACTCTCCACCATAATGAGAAGGAGAACCTATACATGAGGGGAAAGCCAAGAGCAATGCCTGAGGTGCTCAAGTTCTGGGACACTTAAGCCCCAACCTCCCATTTCCCTTCCTGTTTTTCGAAGGTTCAGGGAGAAAAGGTGTTCAATCCAAGATCTTCTTGAGATTTTTGAAGTGCTCAGTCCAGAGCTGTCCCTAATAGGGCATGGAGACAAATCAAATGGTATACCTACTAGACAAATGTGACTACCTACATTTGTGTAGGTAGACACATTTGCTTAGGAGGGATAACTTGAAATCACCTAATAAGGTATGCTTTATCCCTCATTTTACAGATAAGCAAATGGGTTATGAATGGCAGTCTTAGGGGTTAGGATGATGGTCCCACTTGCCATTAGGACCAACAGATGTAGGGGAGTTTTTATGCTGATTATGTATACAAGACACCTAACGTGTTCTAGCACAGACTGCTAAAGCTCTTCCCCTTTTCTCCTTCAGAAGCCTCCACGTTTCTGCCCATTGATTGGGAGGTTTAGGACTCCATGAACCACGAGTATCAGGGACATTACCATGAGAATTTGGACTAGGTGTCATGAAACTGTGTTATGAGTGTGGCCCATTTGTTCATTCAGTCACTCAGCAAACATGAATTAAAGCCCTTCTCTATACCAGACCTAGTGCTTGGTGCTGAGAAGGGAAAGATGAGCATGGACCTGGCTATAAACGGCTCAGGTCTCACCTTCATCACCTACTGGCCAGGTAGGCTTAGATAAGTCATTTATGCTCCCTGATCCTTCATTTCCTCAATTTTAAATGGAAATATGCTGACCCTGTCTATCTGACTCTGAGGTGTTTTTTTTTTTGTTTGTTTGTTAGTTTTTTGTGGTCCTAGTCAGATTATATACATTAAAGTGGATGCGGGAAAACTACTAGGGCATTATTTTCATTTTCCTATAATATGTCTCTGTCCTAATTAATCTTCATTTCTAAATAAATGATAAATTCAAATAATGCTTTCATTTCCCACCAGAATGAGCATCTTCTTTGTGGTATGAGGTGGTTGTAGACCCCTTCCTTTTTATCTCTTGCTGTCTCTTTTCCACTGAGTTCTGTGAAGAGTGCATGAGTCACATCTCTGAATGACCATGTGATGTTTTCTGCCCTTCTCTTGAAATATCCAGATCTAAGGGTGAAATGCCCCTGGCTAGGTGGATCCTTACTGAGCACTCCTGTCTGGTGACATCCACCATCCTGGAGCTTCCTATGCGGCTGCTCAAGAATGGGAGTCTGACTTTTCATTGCTAGGGCTTCTGGTTCCTACCCAATGGTTGGTACTCTTGTGAAAGGGATTTTACAATTAGGCCAAACCATCTATTTTAAATCAAAATAGTGACAGTTAACAGTTCAGTCTTCTAAGAGCTTTACATATATTAAACTTATTTAATTATTACAACAACCCTGTATTATTCCATGTCATAGAGGAGAAAATTGAGACTTAGAGAGGTTAACAAACTTGTTTAGGGTCACAAAGCCGGTGAGTACCAGAGCCAGGATTTGATCTCAGGCACTCTTTCTTCATAGTCTAGGTTTTTAACCACACTGCTACCTTTTTAAATTATCTTTGTTTAATTAGCTAAGAGTCAAGAAAATCTCCCATCATTTAAAGGGCCTAGCAAGGCACTGGCATTCCTTGATTCTCTGATGATATAAATAAAAGTCACCCCTGAGGTCCCACCTCCTCTATACCCAAAACCCTAGCCAATTGGTCTCCTCTGTGCTTGAGGAGTAGACTAATGGCAGCTTGAATCATATGAACTTATCGACATTTGGCCGTTTTTTACCTATACAAATGCAGTTTTATATAATTCAACTTAATATTTGTTGAGCTCCTACCTAGGTACAAGATTTGGTTTCAGGCACTTTCTCTAAGTTAAATCTCATTTAATCCTCACAACACAGCAAAGTATTTTTACTTCCCTTTTTCATAGGAGGAAACTGAGGCTCAGAAGAACTAGCTGTGAATCACGGAGCAATTTTAAGTGGTAGAACCAGGGTCCCTGCTCCAAGATGGACCCCTTTCCACTGCACTGCGCTGCTCCACCAAGCACTGCACTGCTCAGCACAGTGCCTGCAGGCTACCCCGGGAGCAGGCAAAAGGGAAGGATCATATTAAAATGACAGACGCAAGTTACACTAGGTTTGAAAAGAAACATGCATCCAAAAGGGGAAATAATATAACCTCTGCAAAACAGGCAGATATGACTCAATTAGAAGCACAAGTCAGCTTTGGAAAATTGAATTAGAGTTGCTGAATTTTATTCAATATTGTCCACAGCTACCAGAGTCCACAAACTTGGGAGTACTTGCTGAGCTTTAAAGAGAATTTGGGGATTGATGGGTGATTTGCCAAATTGGAGAACTCTGTTGTGGGGAGCTGAGTAAGGGGAGCCCAGATGGTGGGTTTAAAATGGGTTCCTGGGACAGATAGGGACTATTGGGGTTCAAAGTTGAGACAAATCTAATTAGAGAGCTTAGGGATAGTTTGGGGGAAGAGGTGGGATGAGGAATGGTCTTAATCATTCAATCAGAAAAGAGTGATAATATGAGCTCCCCAGAATCCCTGGTGCTGACAAAGTCATCTGAGGCTTGGGAATCCAGGTTAACCAGCTGGAAATATTTTGGAATGACTACAGACTATACTCTGTGGAACCTGAGCTGGGAAGGAGGGGGGCGTGTTAAACGGGTATGCACACGCTGAGATGTGTTCCAATTAAGTGTAATATTATTCAGGGATAGATGTAGAAATAGTTGAAGAGGTTCCTAAGCATTTGTTTTAATTCTGTGATTTTTGTCTGTAGGAATTACTTTCATCTGGTTCTTTTCAATATGGATTGAGTCATATTCTCTTTATTTGTCACAAGCATTTATTTGCCACAAGCATTTTAAAGCACTGGACAATCGCTGCCTCATTCTCAGCAAGCCGATTGCCAGCCTTGCAGTATAAGTCTCAGCCTCTGGAATGAAACCCACCACAAGAAAGTAAGAGTATGTGTTGTTGATCAACACATCTTTTCTGGACAATCTGCCAAGTATTGGAGAATGCAGAGACTTACAGGCTGCCTTCTAAGAGCTTATAATCTAGTTGGGAAAAACATGATATCTACACACAACGCAAAACAGTGTTTCACAAATTCCAAATGAATGGTGATAAATAGATCATGAATAGACAAATAATAGATGATGAAAATTATAGAAACCAAGAAGGCTGAGATTTTCAATGGGGCTAATGAAGCAAGAATTCCTGAAGGTGGTGGATTTGTGTTGAATCTAAAAGAATTAAGTATTCAGGGGTTACTGAGAAGAGAAAGAAAAGCATTCCAGGCAGAGAGAATAGCACAAGAAAAAAGTACTGGTGTGGGAGAGCCTATATCTGCTTAGGGTTCATCCAACTGCCTACTTGACAGCTCCACTTGTCCCACAGGAATCTAAAACTGAACACATCTACTATACAACTCTTGGTTTTTATCCTCCTACTTGTCCCTGTCCTCCCACCTCCTATGTCTTTCCTCTCTTTGTAAATGTTATCACGATTCTCAGAGGTGCCTAAGCTCAAACCCTGGGAATCATGCTTGACTTCTTTCATTTACCCCTCCTGTCTCTAATCCACTGACAAGTGATTTCAACTCTACCACAAGAATATCTTAATTCTGTCCACATTTTTCTGATTCCAACTTCTACCACCAAGCTTCAAGGTGCTGACATCTCCTGATTGCCATTCTACAATAGTTCTCTGAGTCTCAAGCTTCCAAGTTCACCCCTTTGAATCCTTTTTCTACCCAGTAGTCAAATAAAAAATCGTTTTGAAATGTCATCAAATAAAATACCAGCAGATCATTCACCACTTAAAAGTTTTTGAAGGTGTGGCAGTCTGGTATTGTTTATGAATTTTGGACTACATTAAATACCTGAAACAGGGTTTCTCAACCTGCTTTTTAGCTGTATAATTAGGCTGGCTAACTCTTTATGGTGGGGGGTTTCCCTTACACTGTATAATATTGATCGGTATCCCTGGTCTTTACCCAATAGATACTGCCAGTATCAACCCCCTCTGCAGTTGCTTTCCCTCATTGTAACAACCAAAAATGTCTCCAGACATTGCCAACCTCCCCTGGGGGAGCAAAATCGCCTTGAGTTGAGAACTATTACTATCTAATGTCTCTTTCTGCCACACCTTTGCTCATTCTGTTCACCCCATGGGCAAGTCTCTCCATGTACCTCCCTTTACCTAACTCTTATCTATCACTTAAAATTGGGGTGTCATCATTTCCTTCGGGACCTTTCCTCCTGGAAGGAGTTAGGTATACCTCTTTTATGTTTCATAACACCTGGGGGTTTTCCATTGTACTATTTTGAAATATTGATGTGGATGTGTTCCTTGCTGGTCTAGAAGCTCTAGAAGACCAAAGAATATGTCATATTTGTCTTTGTATCTTCAGTGTTGAATACAAGTCTTGGCTCAGTCTTGGTGCTCGGTAAATTTTCATTGAAACAATGAATGAATGAATGAATGAAGCAGTATATTGTGGTAATTTGGAGCATGGGCTTTTGAGTAGGCTGAACCCAATTCGAATCCTAGCTCTGCCGCCTACCAGCAACATAGAGTTGGAAAAGTTACATAACTCCTTTGACTTTCCTCTGTGAAATAGACACGATGACCTATCTATCTCACAGGGTTGTTGTTAGAAGAAAATGAAATAATATCTATAAGTTGCTTAGCACATTACTTTGTATGTAGTAAATACTCAGTAAATGGTATATTTTACAAAACAAATGAATTTTATAATTTCATGCCTCCTCCCCCTTCACATACTTTATTCCTCTGTCCCTGTAATTCTTCAAGGAGAATTTGTTGGTTTAGACAGACACTGTTAGAGAGTCCATTTCATTTTCCCTGAGACTTCCTCATGTTTATATTAATTTTTTCTCTGTTCAATCCTGGATTCAAATTCTTACAGTTTTCTCAGCATTGTCACCAAGTGCCACCCACCTCTATGCCTTCTGACTGACTCTCAAAGCAAGGGACTTGGGTCAGCTGGAACCTTAGAGAGAATCCACTATCAAGACTGGAGAGAAGCAAAGGGCTCAGGTGACTAGATGTCTGTTCATTGTGCCAGAGCTGAGGGCCCGACTGGGAGCCAGAGGGAGGGAACCAGCAGGCAGAGCTAGGGGAAAGGAGAGTCCTTGGGCAGACTGTGGATGGCTGGATAGCTGGCAGTGTGCACTTGTAGCCCTTTCCTTCCTTTTTGGGGTATATCACTGTATGAATTGCCATTGCTAACAATGAGCTCTGTGGCATTTCATCTAGGAATGCTCATGTTTGCAAGCAACAAGGCTTAGACTGTAAGGGGATTTATTGTTTCATTTAACAAAGAATCTCACACAAAGACAGTTCCAGGATTGGTTAATTTCACTGTTCAACAAGGTCATCAATGACTCAGGTTCTCTCCATCTTCAGTGTGTTGGCTTGTCTGGCTTTCATGATCTCAAGGTGGCTGTCATTAGTTCCAGCCTTCACACGTGCTCAACAATGCCCGAGGCCAAAAAGAGTCTCTGTTTCTTCTCTCTCTCCCTCTTTTATTTTACTGAACGATTCCACTTAAATGATGTCCTCTCTCTTTTTAAAAGCTGAAAAGAAAAGAAAAAAACTTTCCTAGAAGCCTCCTTATGTCTCATTGGCCAGCATTGGCTCGTGCCCATCCTAAACCCATCCCTCAGACCAATCACATTTTACCCCCAGAGGCTGAGCCGCCTCCTCTGAAAGGCACAGATGCATGAGGGAGAGTGAACAAAATCTGGGTTCTGTTAAAAAGGAGGAGGGCAGGTGTATGTTTGAGGAGTAGGGTTTGACAGGGTCTGCCACATAAGGTTATCCCATTTTCATTTTTGGAAAGTTTGTTAGGTGCTATAAACTTGAGAGTTACCTTAAACCATGATTAAGGGAAGCAGCTAGTTGGTATTAAAGTAGCAGAATTTTTTTTCCTTGTCAAGGTTTTGTGGTTTCCTAACTAACTTCTGACAGTCTGTATGGCTTTGGTGGGATCACCTCTGCTTTCTTGTTTCAGTTTCCGTCTCTGTGGCAGGAATTCAGAGTTTTCTCCGAATACCTGCACAGAGCACAAACTAACCATGATATGCATGTATGGCACAGACATATCTGAGAAAAAGAGATTTTAAAAGTGACCCTGCCTTCCCCGGTGTTACTGCCTTGTAAAAGCTATAACAGTTTTTGGAGTCACAAGATTTAAAATTTTGCTACTTTTTTTCTTTTTAGGAGGTACCAGGGATTGAACCCAGGACCTCGTACATAGGAAGCAGGTGCTCAACCACTGAGCTACATCTGCTTCCAATGAGAGTTGGTTTTTTCGTTTGTTTGTTTGTTGTTTTTAGGAGGTACCAGGGAATTAGTACATGGGAAGCAGGAGCTCAACCACTTGAGATCCATCGGCTCCTCCATTTTTTTTTACTTTACCCATTCCTGGCCCCACTTTCCAGTGCTGCCTCCTCTCCTTGTTCTTGTTGTTTATAATCTAAAGAAAATGTACTGTCGTTCCAGCACAGTCTTAATGAAAACCACTGACAGAGATAAGGAGAGTCAAAATCAAACATCTTCTGAGGCTCCTACTTGAAGGATTTCCAGTGCCTGCAAATGAATCCATGACTTCTTTCCATGATCTGGGGCTGGAATCAACTGGGCTTCACCAAAGCTATAGAGGAACTAAAGAGAAATTCCAAGGAGAGCAAACTCTAGAAAGGTACAGAGCCTTTATGAAAGTATGTCTGTGTCTGTGTTATAAAGTAATATCATTTTTAAAAAGCATTTAAAAGCCTAGTACATTTAGGAAATTTTAGTAAGATGCAATGTCTTGTGGACTACCCACCAAACTCAAGGCTCAGGATGGCCACCCCAGTTGCCCTTCCCAAGGGACAGAGCTGATTTAGAAGAGATCCAACAGAGGCTGGGCCTGAAGGTGAGCAGTTAGAAGGACTGAAGAGGATAGGTTGTCTTAGGAAAAAATGCAGGAAGATCTTTGTTCTTAAGAAGGTGATTTCCTTTTTTGCTAACTCCTACTCCTCCTTTGTGACTCAGCTCAGTCTTTGCTTCCTCTAGGAAGCCTGCCCTGACACTTCCTCCCCACAATCCTGGCAGGTTTCCTCTGTGCTCCCATAGCTCCCTTCCCTTGACCAAAGTGGCTCTTCCATGGGGTTGAATTGCCTGATCATTTGTCTCTCTCCCCACCTAGCCAGAAGTTTCTTGAGGATTTACTCATCCATTGTATCATAGCTGTATGGCCTCAGGGAAGTTACTTAACCTCTTTGAGCCTCAGTTTCTTCCTTTGTTAAATGAGAATAATAATAAACCTTCCCTCAAAGGGTTGTTGTGAGAATTAAATGAGATAGAGTATATTGTTCAGAAACTGGGGCAAAGTACTCAGAAAATATTGTTAGTGCTGTTGTGATGCTATTATATCATTTCCATCATCATTGTATCATCTTTTTTTAATCCTCAGCACTTAGGATATATATGTTTGTTTGAATGAAAATGAGTGAGGGAATGAATTAACAGAGAAAAAACATTTAAGAAATTAAATAATGATAATGAAACTCATTACTAAAGCAGGACATCAATGCAGAGACACGATAAGGTGGCAAGGTGTGTAATTAATTCCCTAGTGAGAGGTTCCTATAAGCAGTTCATTGATTGCAGAGGAGTGAAACATCCCTGTGAGACAGAACAGTTGGGAAAGACTTCATCAGGAGGCAGTGGGGTCTGAGATGGTCTGTAAAGGATGGATGGAAGCTGGATAAGTACAGTAAAGGGGAGGAATTTCAAATGGAGATTCCTTAGACCTTACATCTTAGAAAATGTGACCGCTGATGATGTTTCCTTAGGAGCTGACGTTTCACTTGGTTTTGGAACTGTGGCTAAATTCTTGAGGACCCAGTCAAACCCAGAGCCTGTTTTATTCTTGCTGGAGAGTGGGAGGCTGTGGCAGAGCAAAACCCACACATCTGCAGAAACATTTTCTTTGTAAACTGGCTTCTCTATGACAACCATTGCATGTGTTCTGGGGTAGGGGCCAGCTGACTCAGGAATTAATCAAACTCCTTTATGCCAATTCTCATCAGCTTTCAAAGAGTCTTTAACAGAAAATGCTTAAATGAGCAGTGAATGAATATTCATAGATATAGTTTCCCTATCAACAATCCAGAAGGATGCCTCTCTCAGAGCCGGTTGCTGTTTTGTGGCAGAGTGGACTGGCTTCAGCCTTTGTGCTTACTGCAGAGAAGAGGGGAAGTGAGTCAGCCTTTGACACGGAAGAAACAGAACGTCCTCCTCCTTCTGTGATAAACTTGTCAAAGGCCAAGAGGCGTTGGGGAAGGTGTCACAGGGCTGCCAAGCAGAACACTTGGGTGCAATGTTAAGATGGTCTGGCATGTGTGTTCTCCACGATGACCCAGGTTAACCTCTGTGGACCCACGTGACTCGGTTTCTCATAACCTACTTCTCACTCTTTTGCCTTGCCAGACCCACAGTTCTCAGCATTCTGATTGGGCATTTCTTTTCATGAATAATAACGCCAACATTTGATGAGGACTTTATACTTTGTGAAGGGCTTCCATCCTGATTCCCTCGGGAATCAGATGAAAGCAGGGATAAGATCGTTTAACCCATTTCACAGGTGAGGGACCTGAAGCTCAGAAGGTTAGTTAAGTCACAGAGAGTTAGGGGGCACAGAAAAGTGGAGGGGACATTAGAACCCAGCAGCCCTGACTCCCAGGCTGGAGCCCTCTCCTCTGTATGGTCCCACTGCCCTCTCGCCATTAATCAGTTTGAGGCACATACAGTGTCTAACTTTGACACTGAAAGTCTTATAAGTTCAAAAACTGTCTTTTTTTAAAAAACTGAAACCATTTTGAGCTCTTCTTCTAAGGATCTAAGTAGTTATTGAAGTTTTGTTCTGAAAGAGGTCTCCAGAAAGGGAGCTCATACCACAGAACACTTTCTGAAATCCTTATTAACTCGTGTGGCTTTGTCATCTGGGGGCCACTTACACAGCATGAAACAATCTGCCTTTCCGCTTTTCTCTCATATGATGTACTTAGGGCTGCCCCTGCATAGGGAAGTGGTGGGTCTGAAGGGAAATGTCTACGTCAAAAACTTCCCCTGCCAAATAAGCGCTCCCCAACGGTGCTTGTGAGGGGGCTGATAGGTCAGCCTTATGGAGGCCAACTGGATTATATCCCTTGAATTTACAATGCACTGAATTTAGATCCATCAACCACACTTCTGAGAACTTTTTATATATATGCCTGTACAGATATAACATAATGTATATTCAAGGTTTTCCATTGCAGCCTTGTTCTGTAATTAATAGCAAAGATGAAACAATCTATGGGCCCATCTATAGAGGAGTGGTTAAATGAACTGTGGTGGAACCACATACTAAAACACTAAGCAGTTGCAAAAATGAGTGAGAAAGCTGTAAAAAAGTAAAATGCAGAACAGTGTATACAGTTTGATACATTTTGTGTAAGGGGTGGGAGATGAGTATATATTCATATTTGCTTGTGTTTGCATAAAGAAACCCTGGAAGGGGACTTGAGGAACTAATAAAATGATTACTTTTGGGAGTTGGAGAATGAGATGAATGGTGATGGTGGGGAGGAGGGATTAAACTTCTCAATGTGCACTTTTTATATAATTTGAGTTTTGAAACATGTTAATGCACATTATTTTTGAGATAATTAAATTTGCTCCCTACCAGCCAGCCAAAATGTTGTACCCAGCTACCATTGAATTTCAAACTTGGAGTCTTCCTGGAGATATATGCATTTGCATGAATCCAGATCCTTAACCATTAAACCATCAGTCAGGTATCAGTAAGTCGTTGGAACAAACTGTCACCTAATAAGACCCAGTCAGAAATGACTGTGTCACTCTAAATGCAGATATAGGAAAAAGGAAGGGAGTGTCCTGAAGCTGGGCAGGAGTAGAACGATTGCTTGAGAGTTAAGAAGCTGCTTGGGGGGGGCCGAATGGATAGCCCAGTGGATAGGGTGTCGGCATACCACATGGGAGGCCCTGGGTTCGATTCCCGGGGACCTCTCTTAGCGGGCAGACCGCCTTGAGAATGGCAAGCCGCCATGGGCGGGCCGGAGCCGCCGTGGGCAGGGCAAGAAGCTGCCACGGACAAGGCAAGAGCCGCCACGGGCAGGGCAGGTCGCCCGCGGATGGA
>PVKH010020725.1:0-14526 GCA_004027955.1 Chaetophractus vellerosus | reverse complement strand
TTTTTACCCTCCCTGGATACCTGACTGTCAAATAGTTTGACTAGATGGTCCAAAAATACCTTCTAGTCCTAATGGTCTGTGACTATGTTCTTTGAAATCCATATGAGAGTCGTGTCCATTGTTGATACCATCAAGGGCTGTATTTTTCAAATGATGGAGGCTCGGCAACTGCACTGCATATCAGCAGTCTCAGAGGAACATAAATATTCTCACTTTCAAGGCCAATAACACTCTAATGCCTACAACCTATTCTTCCATTTCCCATTGGAATTATTTGTACATTTTCCTGGATCCATGGAATCCATGCTTTTGTGTTCTCTGGGATTATGATCATCCTCTTCCATCTATCTTCTTTGTAGAACACCTGCTATTTCTCTATATGTGACCTATTTTTTCTTTGTTTTCCCTTCTTGAAAAATACAGAAAGTTAATCAGAAGTTGTCAAGTGTCCCTGAATCCAGAGTATCCATGTTCTCCATGTTCTTTGGTGAGGCATGGATCGCAAAGTTTGATAGCTACTTACCATCTGGTATACACGGCACTGGGATAATGGTGACATTCTTCAGATTTCTGCCTTTTACATAATCTAATAATCTAATTCAATGTTAAGATAAATTGAGAAGATTATATAGACAGTAGGCCAATAAGAATAATTTCTCCTAGGCCGGAACGGACAAACTAAAGACAAAGGTAGACCTAGTAAGTGTGGCTTAGAGGACAACAAGAAGAGGCCAATGGGTGTTTTCCTTCATGAGCCCAGCGTGAGCAGACAATTCTACTCTCTGTTTCTTGTTGCAGTGCTTGATTTTGGCCATAAAGTGCAATCAGAGGCTCAAGCCTAGGCACTTTGACAGCTCAGAAGAGCAGCCAGTGTACTTTCAAAGTCTATAAGGAGGAGGTGGCTGGATGACTCTTATCCCCTATCTGTGAATTGAAAACCCAGACCAAATAACAGGCCGCTAGCTTTATTCTTCATCATTTGGATAAACTTGATAATTGACGGAATTTTGAGGGATAGAGTTGGGATTCTCAAGTGGCCTATCCTAAGGCCAAATAAGACTTTTCAATGTGGATGTTTTGCCACTACCTTGAATGAAATATGTGAATGTGTAAATTGCTCATCCGCTCCTGAACTCGTACCAAAATAGCCAAGTTGCCATTCTCACATTATTCTAACTCACCCCAAACCGAGTCGACAACTTTTGTTGTTGTTTAGAGGCTGCCAATACAATGTTGTTGGTGGGTCCTGTAAAATTTCCATGGGTGGAGCTCACTCCATGCTGAACGTAGACAGTTAAAGGGTTATTTAACCTGAACGTGGTTTCTGTGCAGGTTGGGATAATACCTGTGAGTACCACAGTCCTAAAGTATTTGATGGGTTTGCCTTACAGATCAGAAATGCATCTTGAAGGAGTCCTTAGCCCGGAAGTTAATTTCTGCTTACACAAATAGAGGATGCTCTGTATGCCTCCACTCTCTTAGGACAGTCTCAGACAAGTACAAAATGCATGTTTGATAACATGTGCCCAGGAGGATAGCAGCAACTATCTGTGCAGCAGGAAATATAATCTGAAGCAGCATATACAAAAGAAAACCACTCAGGAGGTCTATTTCATGGCTGAGAAATTGCAATGAACCTGAGAATTTTCTACAATTAGTATGTCAGTTTGGATATAAAGAAAGAACAATTCCATTATCAGATGTTGCAAAACAATGTGGCATCTACCCTGGCTTGAGGCATGGAGGAGATGCATTGGAAGAAGCAGAGAAAGAAGATGATGAGAAAAAAATCCTGCTAGGAGGACTTCACTGATCTTACTTAGAAGACATTAAAGTTAACGTCAGAGCCACACTCTATCTTTAACCATAAAGAACATAGTGTGGGTTAATTTATCTTTACTTTGCCAAAAGTATTATAAAATCTAAAGTTCAAAAGCACCAAAGTGGTATTTAAGCAGGTGGAGTCAACCAACAATTGAACTCAAATTTTCATGCCCAGAATGTATTTCATCCACACTGATTGGCCCCTTGCAGAATAAAGACTTTTTGTGTCTCGGTGCCCAGCACAGTTAACTTGTGCACATACAAGAACCATATTTGGGCAGATTCTTTATTTGCGTTTTCCTTAGGAACATTTTGTGCACCGCCAGAGCAACAATTTTGAGGTCTGGATAAAAGTACTCTATAAATATATGATTAAATTTTGCCTTTAAGTAACAGAGACTCAACTCTAGTTAAAGTCTTGAGTACTTTCAGATGGGAGCCAGGAGGATTTGATTCAGATATACTCAAAGGAAATTGGCAAAGCCATGACTTGTATTTTTAGGACAGGGGAGATAGAGGAGATCATCTGGAACAAGGCAATATTGTGAGTAAATGGAAGAGATGATCACATTTCAATTTGCACTCTAATTCGTGACCCACAGTCTGGTTTTCAAATGCAATTTTAATGTGTAAAGGCAGAGGAGCAAGAAAATTTGGGGTATGGAATAAGGTTATGTCACACAAATAGCATTGTTATCTATGCATGTTCAAAAGAGAACAAAGAGATCTAAAAGGAATGTTAAATGTATTTGCTACATGAATGTATTAATTCCAGTAATGATATGGTTTATAAGTAAATAAATTTTCAAATGTTTCACTTAGGTGGACTAGATGACATAGATTTGGGATTATAATTTAAAAATTGCATGCATAGAAAATTGACTTGGGAAATTATTTTCCAAAAATAATTGAAACATAAAATTTTCCCAGATGAATGTAATTAACAAAATCCAGACAGTGGAAAGCCTTACAAAACAAATGATCCATTTTTTTCTACAAAAACCATTATAAGAGGTGGGGTGGAGAGCTAATATATTATTTAAGAGATATATCAACCAGTTATAAAATATAGACTTGAATTGGAATCTGATGCAAATAAGCAAAATTGTAAACAAACGAATGACATGTAGTGCAATTTTGAAAATGTGACTACTGACAAGGTATTTGACAATATTAAGGAATTATTTTTTTTCTAAGTGTTTAAAACAAAGAATCGCAGTCATTTGGAGGCACATAGTGAAAGAGTTGTAGATAAAACAAGTTAATATAGTTGATTCAGATTTTTGGTTTTGGAAAGAAAAGCAATGGAAAACTTTTAAAACAGCAGTAGATTTGATTTCTTAGCCTTTATCTAATTTGGAGTACTTTAAGAAATTCCTATTAGAAACAAATGTTTTTAGTTTCTTGATATTTTCAAATGATGATATTCAAAGAAAAATAATCCTTACTACTAAGAGAGTGAACAAGGGAACCACACATTGAGTTTGTAGATGAAAATCTATTTTTTAGGTATTTCTACTTTGATTCAAGTCAGGCAGAGTAGGTCCACAGTGGCCAACTTTTCCACTTAAGCTTAATTCCTATAACTATCAGAAGAAACCAAATAAGAGTAACAAGTCAAACAGAATCCTTGCAGACACTTCACAGAGAAAAAAAGAAACGAATAAATAACAACAGCAAACAATGGTCACGGTCGAGGCTAGGAACCAAATAGACAAAATGCAGGCAGAAGAATCCAGCCAGCGGTTTAACCTGTACATTATGAATCGTGGAACACATTATTAGACAGACATGAGGAACCAGACAGAAGGACTGGAATGGCACGGAAAGCCAGATGGAGTCAGGGGCCTTGATTGAGCTACCCAGATAGCAGGAGATCAATAAGATACTTCAGTTATTCTGTATAGATGGATCCTGGAACCATCCAGTCATTCATTTAACAGAGATGATTGAGCACTTTTTGTGTACTACTATGTACTCTTCTAGGCACTAGAGATGCAATAATGAACACAACAGACAACTGATGCCTATAAGTACCTTCTTGGGGTTTGTAACCATCACTCGTTAATTCATTCAGGAAGAGTGATACAGGAATTCTGGCTTACGAAGACTAGTACTAAATATGAAGGGAAAAAAACATGCCCACCAGGACAACGCTCCTAAGGTAACTCACTCCCTTATAGAACGTGCACAATAATTTTAACTCTAGAGGGGAGATTTGAGGAGAATGTAACGCTTTGCTTTACCTATTTTTTTAAAATATTTTGACCCTTTCTTTCCCCTTACTATCTTTTCTCATGAAAATTAGCCTTGAATAGTGGGAAAGGTTTGTGGATAAAAACTGAGGCACAGAAGGTACAACAGAGATGAAACAAGGACAAGGAATACCCCTGTAAGAAGATGAGTTGTTTATTATGTGTTTTAAATCAATCAGGTATTTCCATGGATTTGAGAGCATATAAAAAATATGGCATCTAAGTTATATGGAGTTAAGAGCCATTTCAGTTTGTTTCTACCACTGGATTCCCAGAGACTTAGCACATTTTCTGGTACAGATTAGCTACTTAATAAATATTTATTGGGGTCCGGCTGTAGCCCAGTTGGTAGGGCGCCGGTTTGCCACATGGGAGGCCCCAGGAGCCGAGCGGGCATACCGCCTTGAGAAAACAAGCCTCTGCGGGCAGGGCAAGCCCCCGTGAGCAGGGCAAGCTGCCGTGAGCAGGCAAGGCTGCTGCGCGGTGAGCTGACTCGGCGGGTTGCCGCAGCGGGGGGAGACGAGCAGACACAGAAGAATGCAAAAGATGAGCACAGCAAGAACAAGCAGAAAGGGGGGGGGGATATATAATGAATAAAAAATAATAAAATCTTAAAAAATATATATATATTTTTGAATGAATGAATAACAATGATAAAGATATTTATGATAGCAAAGAAAGTGAAATATACAAACATGTGATCAACCTTACAATCTTGCATTCCTTCAGTCTATTTCCTGTCCTATTCCAGTCTTAATGTGTTTTCTGAAAGACTCATGTTCATTTATGTGCTTAGTCCCATAAGATTGTTAAACTAGGTAGATTTTTTTTTATCCATGACATTATCTAAGACACTGTAAGGTATATATGGGCATTATATATGATAGTTGGTTTTCTATTAATACTTGGGATATTGAATTGAGAAACTTCTTCTCCCTATTAGTAATTATTCAAAAGTAAACTCAATGAGCATCATGTCAACCCTCATTAATTCAAGGGCAGGTTATCTATTCAGAAAATTATCAAGATTCTTTTTGCTTCTTTTCCTTTGGCTGATTAGACAGGCTTTCCTGGAATCAGTCAGAATTAAAATGGCTCATTAGCATGTAGGCATGTAATACACTGGTATCCTTAATTTTTAAAGGGGTATGGAATAAGATGATGGGGAAACAACAAGTAAAATGCTTTGGGTGACTTTTTGGAGGGTTGTCACCTATCCCTTGGTGTCTTGCAAATCTAAAATCATCTCAGCATGCCTTTATGTTTCCTTTACACTTTCTCTCCTTGGGATGGTGGTGATAGGTGATTGAATCATATCCACAAGTGGATAGTGAATGATCAGAATAACTGTGGCAGGGCATGAGTACCAGTTTGGAATCAAATCCGAATCCCCCTTACCCAGAATCCCACACAGACACCAGATAGAAGCATATGCATGTCAGATGAAAGCTCAACAAACTAGTATAGTGTGGGATAACCTTCAGAATCAGAGCTCATTCTCAAACATGCCGCTTCAGAGATGTTTGCCTTTGAGTGGGACATTTAAACCAGTTGTATGTTTCTTTATCTGCAAATGATGGCTGTGATGCCAAACTTATATAAATGGAAGAAATAAATTAGATAATGCATTTATGATGCTCAGTAGAGTAGCTATTGATAGTACTCAATAAATGCTGCTAGTATTATTTTCCTTCAATACAAAAATGGGTAAATATTTCATTCTAATAAAATAATTCATTATGATTATGGTGACCTTTCAGTTTTCTCATGTTTTAAGCTAACAATTGAGTTTGACTTCATTAAAATCTTGCAAAATGCAGATGCAATGCGTTTATTATGACAAATGTACAGCACAAATCCAGAATTAGCTCACATTGTTCTTTATTACTGGCCTGGAAGACATTCTTTTAATATAAATTACTATTGTGGATGCTTAAAATATTGATTTAAAGGGATTATAGGCATGCTCTAGTCTAACCTGATGATTCTGATTATGGTGAAGCAGTGAGGCTGAAGGCACATGGTCTCAGGTCCCAGTTAATGACAGTTCAGTCTTTCCCACTCTGCCAAGTTTTCTCTTTTCAGCACTAAATCCTGGTGTCTGCATCAAAGTAAGGAAGGGACAAGATTCTAAATCATTGGCAATTTTATTGTTATTCACTGCTTGATTGCTCTCTCTCTGCATGTGTATATCTATCTATCTGTCATCTATCTATCTATCTATCTAGCTAGCTAGCTAGCTAGCTAGCTATCATCTATCTCTATCCTTCTATCTCTCTCTCTATCACCTATGTATAATGTATGAATGAAGTCCTCTGAAATCTGTTCACAGAGTAAAATCTTTGCAGTCTGTTCAAACATACCACTTAGCTAAAAGCTGTTGACTATGAGATACACAGTTTAACTAAGGTGGACTCATGAGCTTCTCTTTCTCATTAAAATGGACTTATGGCTCAGAAATGTTTTCTTTCACTTGAGGTCAATGCTAAATCTGAGAGGGCATATTGGGGATGGGAGCAACATTTTGTTGACGAAGCACACATAGTTACAGAGAAAAACACCCAACACAGGGAAGAGCATGGAATGGCACTCCCATGGTATTCTAATAAGCTCCTTGTGTTTGCCTCTCCCAGTTGGTGTGGGTTTCTGCTACTCATCACTGAAAGAGTTTGACCAGGACTAAATTAATAATAATTTTTTGTACGTAGGAAATAATTGAGAGTTTATACCTTATTAATAGACATTAATGCAATTTGGAATTGGATTTCACAAATGTGTTGGCATTTTAGAGGTACTCTTATCTTTCATAAAATAAAGCTATCTGCTATTAGCTGTGATCAAAGCATCAAAAATTACTTTAACAGATTTTGAAATGGAAGTATGAGGAGAAAGATTCTTTAATTTTTAATTGATCTTCCTTGCTATTGAAATTAGCCAGCGTTTTTTATTTAACAGGGACAATTATGAAGAGAAAGATTTGGAGAAAGAATTTAAAGGTTAGCCTATGGTATGTCTACTGTCTATGGGAAAATAATCAGCAAATTGCTACATAGTTTCAATCGGTATAATTGATTTTACCAAGGAATACTTGGGACATTTACCTCCTCACTTTCTTAAATGGATCTGTAACTATATTCTGGTACAAAGTAGAAATTCAACAGAATATTAGTTTCCCTGATTTTGCCCACTAGAATATGTTTCTAATAGAAACACAGCTTTATCTTTCACTTAAGATATTTTTCTTTCAACAAAGAACCTGTTTCACTTTAATCGTCAGTTTTCACTAGCTTTTTCTCATTGGCAGGTGAGAGAGAGCGGGAACTGGAAGCACTAGGTGTGACAATGGCATTAGAGTAGCATCAGCACCAGCCCCAAATGTGTCCCCTGCCTGGGAGCAGCACCTGGGACAGTCCTTCACTACCACTTATCAGTGACCCTCAGCTTGGTCCTTGACAGCATTCAATTATTTTCCAAGATTTTTCACCCCAAATTTCCAATTACATTTCCAAGTATACAGGAGGAATGGGAAAATATTTGAAAAACAACCTTTACCATTGGAAGCTTGAGGAAAAGAAGACTTTACTCTGGTGTAACTAATGTTTTCTAGATAAGATGGTTAATTTTTCAGGTTGATAAATCAATTCTCTGAAGCAAAAAGCTCAGTCAGATTTGCATGGCTTACAGCATGCTTATTATGGCCACATATTAGAAAAGAATCTGACGTGGATTCTGTGTTTCTCAAGCCAAAACACACATCTGTGCCCCCAGGATGTCCCCATCCAGACGCTGCCTTCTCCAGCCAGGTGGTGTGGTCTGCCGCTCGGCACAAAAAAGCCCCAGGAGAGGTAGTATAAACTCAGCTGGCCGGCTCCCTCTCCATCCCTGCCAACTAGTAATGATTAGTTTATTTTTACAGATTGCTTGTTGAATATTCTGCATACTTTTGCTCTTTATATAAGCAACCCTTCCATATGAAGAAAAAGAATACTCTTTGCTCACTGCACTGTTTTGGTAACTTATATCAATGCTGGTCCCTGATAGAACAAGAGTCATCTTTCTCAAGATGTGCAGATACCTGGCTGAATCCAGGCTGCTGAATCAGAACGACTCAGCAGTAGGAACTTGCCAATTTGAATTTGAAACAAGCTCTCCAGGTGATTCTTAAGCAAAGTGAAGTTTGAGAATCACTGATCTAGAGGGTCAACATAAAGCCCTCGCAAACTTAGATTTTGGTTTCGCTTAGTTGTAGCTACCTCACTCTGGCTGGGATAAGTCTGCCTAGTTCTGGGGTATATTATTAGGAAGGGTTTTATGGCCATGTGCCCACAAGTGTGACATTAGATAGCCTTACCAGGCTCTGGGGGACAATAGAGTAGGGATGAGGGAGGAGGTACTTTTTATTATTTATCAGGGATGAGGTTGTGCTACCATTAGAGAAAAGCTTGGTCAAGTTATATCAATGGAACTCTTCTCAATAGTTCTTTTTTCCTCTATTTGGATGGTACTCTGATTCAGCGAGATGACAATTATATACAGGACAGAAAGAACACTGCTCACCTTGGAAACGCAAAGCAGGCAGTGATCCATATGAGTTAATGCTATCTTCGTCAGGACCTTTAAGAGTTCACCCCCATTCCTACTATTTCTAGACAAGTCTGTATCAAATTCACCAGACAGAAAACTCTCCACTTTATGCTAAGACAAGAAAAACAAATAGGAAGCCTCCAATGAAGATATAGCACTCTTGGTTGCAAATTATTTCTTTTTTAATCTCAGTACAAAGTAATACATACTCATTTAGAAAACACGTAATAGAGGAAGAAGAAAAGAAAAATCTTTCTTCATCACTTTTAACTTTTTAAAATGTTTAATCCCTTGAATACTTTGTCATCTATATAATACATACACATTCGTATAACTCTTCACAAAAATGGGATCCATTTGCTCACAGTTTTAGTACTTGCATTATTTTTTGTTTAACTCTGTATTGGAAACATCTTTCCTTGTCTTTTAATAGTCATCTTTAATGTCATTTTAATGGCTTATAATGGCCCATTACATATGAACATAAAACAATTTATGTAAATAGTTCCTATTTGTTGAACATTAGGTTGTTTCTAGTTTTGAGTACAACCATATAGACTAGTGTAATAACATATATTTCCAAGTGTTAAAATTTCTGGTCAAAAGGCCAACATGATTCATTTGAAACCGAGCTATAGGCTATAGGTTGGCTAATAGAATTTAAGTCCTGGGGCCTAGAGAGGTTAAGATCTCACAAAACTACATAGTCTTAGAGAAGGCAGTCCTATGTTTTCAGCTGATGGTAAAACCTGCCCTGCTCTTTAAGCAGGAGGAAATTATTCCAGTCTGCAAAGTGAACTAAATAAATAATAGACCAGGTAGATTTATGGTTTTCAGGCAGAGAGATTCAGGGGTAATCTGGCTTTACTCTGATTGATGACCTCCAAGTGGAAAACAATATCATCCTGGCAAGTGTTTAACAATTTTAAAAAATGGCCTTCCTCCTTCCAGCACATAAAACTTTTTAAATGTCTTTATTTTTAAATTATTGTATCAAATCATGTTATTTTTATTTTGGAATCTTTAAAAAGCTATGAAAAGATACGTTTACTAAGATCTCCTTACAGAAATCATAATCAGCATTTCTAACCAAAGAACAATTGTGGGAGGGAAGATTCTTTTCAGAAATACAAAGAACAATGCCAAGTTTCTGATTTTCAAAGGACTTGTTTAAATAAGGCATAGAAATGAACTAAGAAAAACAAGTTATACAATTTCCTCAAGTTTCTCTCAAGTCAAAGAAAGTATATTGCAGCATTGAATAGCATAAAATTAGGCTTGGATTTTAAGATTTGCATGCTAACATTACAAAATTCCATGAATCCTGTTTATATTATGAGGTCCAATGTTTTAAATATTTTATTTAATTATGGGTGGCCATGTTCCAGGGATTTTTTAAAGTATTATGCTTATGCAAGTCTCGTGCAATGGATAAATCAGTACAGACTCAGCATTACAATTTAAGAAATGAGAAAAAAAGACTTCTAGTATCCTTTTGAGACCTAAACGTTTCTGGAGTAAACATTTGTCCCTTACTGAGGAGCTGTATGTATGTATGTATCCAGCAGGTGTTTAACAATTTCAACAAATGGTGTTCCTCCCTCCTGCAAGTAAAAAGTACATGAGAATTAAAACTTAAATGACTTTATTTTTAAACTATTGCATCAAATCTTGTCATTTTTACTTTGGGATCTTTTTTAAGCAAATGAAAATGTACAACTAATAAACCCTCTTTAGAGAAATTATAATTAGTATTTTACACCAAAGAACAATTGAGAATCTATATTTGATGCTAAACAGAACTTACGTATAGATGTAGGGGCCTTCTCCAACCATTTGGAAATAAGGGAAGGAGAGTTACCCTCTGTGAGTTATAATGTTTTAATTAAGACCTGATTGACTGTAGTTAATCTGCAATAATATGAGCAACACATTTAAAGGAAGAAAGTATCAACAGAGAGAATGATTAATATAGCAAAGGAGTCACATGGGGCAATATTTGAAAGTGTGTATGCACTCTTCAGAAAGATGCTCAGAGAGGTGTTAGGAAGGCATTCTTCTGGGCTTGCCACTTCGTAGCTTATCTTAAATAAGATAGGTTACAGCTCTCCACCCACGATTCCCTTATCTATTAAACAGAGTCACTTAGTGAGTAACATCTACTCCCTTTGTCTTAGAATATTTCCCCGGTTGCTGTGGAGGCTCTATATAATTCTTCTATTGACATGGTCAGGGAGAGCTAGCCAAGGTCTAGGATGTCTATGAAAGCCCAGCTCCTTAAGGGAGGACAGTGAAAGCCATCAAGTTGCACAAGTTCGTAAGGATGGAAGAGAAGGCAGAGGATGAATGGCTTCGTTGGTGAGCCTATATATCCCAAGTCTCCAGAAAATGTTCCCCGAATATGAATGGTAATTGCCTTTTGTTTAGAAAGTGCTGCCAGGGAGAGAACCCAGTGTAGTGCAGTACTCAGAGAACAGGTACTTGAGACCTGTATATGTTTGGGCAAAAAGGCAGCTGTTGGAGCAGCTCGTCTCACATGTGGCTGAGTGATCTCAAGATCTTGCCAGTCTGATTTATATTCATTTTCTTCCACATTATCCTTGGACTCCCAAAGAGCAAGGCAACTAAAAAGGTGGGCTACTGGAAATGGAACCAATCAGCATTCAGCACCGCTTATTCCTGTTCTTTCTAGTAATCTCTTTGTCTTTTTAGTCTATTATGTGGGAGGGTTCCTTAACTTTATCTTTTAATTTTTTTTTGGAATTTTCTTAAACTTTCACCTATTACTCATAAATTTTACCAGAGCTTTCTCTCTTTTAAACTATTCTTTTTAAAACAGCATCTTGTTTTTATTTCATGAACATAATATTTTTTTTCTGATGTTTCTAAGGATATTAGTTTTGGTTCTTACTTTTTCCTCCCTGCATTGTTTCTTTTACTTTGTTACTCTATAAGTATGGCATTGTCCTTCTGTCAGTTTTGGTCTTTAAAGTCAGAAGTTTTCAAAAGTGCTTCAAAAGTGACGACGCAGTAACACTTTGTGTCAGTAAGGCCAGCCATGTTATTGGGGGACCCCTAAATCTGTGGTTTCTATTCCCCAGGGATGGTTCCCATGCCTTCTGCTTTGATGGGCAGCCTACCATCCAGGTCTGGGTGAATGAAGAGAGCCTTTCCTATTTTCAGTCTCTCATGCCTTTGCCCACTTCCTTTGCACCTGCTGCCTGCATCCCTGAGCCTTTCCCATGCTCCAGGGAGGGAATTGGCTTGTTTCTGGTCCATGTGTACCTATGCAGACATTAGGTTTCCGTTTTCTCCATTCTGCTATGTCACTAACCCTTCCCTGATCTGCTTTTCATCTTCAATAATTCATTTTTAGTTCTTATCACTGTTCTGTCTTTGAGGATTTACAACTTTTATTCCTTTGGTCTCATTCTAGTATGGTTTCAGGATGGCATAGAGAACAACATTTGAGGCTTCAGCCACGTTTGAACATACAGGTTCATAGGCTTTAAATTCTACTGGAATGACTTACAGAAGAAAGGAAAGTATATAAAGCCAGTCCTGGACAAGGGCTACCAGCCACCTCCCATCTTGATATGCCTGCTTCCTCCATCCTATCTCCTAACACCAGGAGTATCTTAGCATTTCCCTGTCTTGATGACCAGGCAATATTAACTCCAGTCCCAGATAAGGGAGAGACATGTTTCCTCGCCCCAATCCTCACTTCCTGTCCTGGTATATTGCTTTCTCTCAACCCAGGAGTACATGATCCAGCCATGTGGTCCCTAAGTTATACAATCGTCTGGCTTCACCACAGTCCTGGTTTCCAAGTTATTTGGTATTAAATTACACCACATGTCAGACCTCAGCAGCCCTTAATGAACTGATCCAAGCTCCATGCAGTTTCTTTTCAGCATGTCTTGGGCACTGGTTTAAAAATGTTGTGATCCAGGCCAAAGCAGAGTCTCCCTTGTCATAGACTAATGAATGAGAGGACGGGTGAGAATGGTGATGAATTCAACAGAAGTAACGCTAAATATTTGTGACCAAGATACAACCATTTCAGTGGAGTGAACTGCAAAGAGGAGTCTGCTTTTTTTCTGTTTTTTTGTTTTTGTTTTTGTTTTTGTGCTTTGAAGACCATGTAGAATAAAGTTTCCCTGCCTTGCATTGAGGGAATTATGCTGATAAAATTTTGATTACCAAGAACTTCTTCATTTGGTCCAACCTAAATTGTCTCTGACTTAATTTAATGATATTTTATTTCATTCAGTTCACCACAAAAAGGGAAAAATAGTGTTTCAATCACAGGAACCCTACGCACATTTTAAGGCAGTGATTAAACCACTCCAAGATTTCCTTCTACATCCTAAACAACCCTGTCAAAAATCTGGTTGGGTTCCAGGGATAAAATTTCTCTCAGTAAAACATGATCTGAATGATGCTTTCATAATTCTCTCTTCTCTTCTGCTTATCTGGCTAGGCTTTTATTTTTTAAAACTGCTCATATACTTCAATCACACTTTATAAACCTCATTTATACCGTTTACAACTTACACACTGAAAACATATGGACCTCATAAACATACAACCTTGCTCTAAATTAACCAAAGCAGACACCGTAGTGATTCAAAAGATATCACTGGCTAACTTTGGTCTTATGAAAATATAAACATCAGTCCCCCAGACTGAATTTCTACTTTCTTATGGTCACAATTCTGCAACGGGCTGTGTAGAAAGGAATGTTATTGCTGAAGACATTGTTTGGAAGGAACTAGCCCTAAGTATGCTTACTCAGTTAGTTTGAGCTAAACAAAGAAACAGTAAAAGCTTAGCATTAATCAAGTCCAGTTGAAAACTTAGTCTTGGGGATTTTGTCAGGGATAGGAGGAATTATACTGCAGCTCAAGTTTTCTCAAGCTTCCCTAAAAGCATATATGTATTTTCAGAGTTTTGTTCTTAGTAAGAAAATGTCATGCCATAAAAATGATTAATGATTAATAACTGCCCATGGTAGTTCGCCATGACTCAACTTCCTGACATGCAGTGCTAGAGAAGAAACATCATATAGAAAGGATTACTAAATAGGGGTCATGTAGTAGATATTAAGTCCTGAAAACAGAAGCAGGATTTAAGCATCTTTAAAATGTGGAAGGCTGTTCATTCCATAATCCCTGCAATGGACATCAGCTATTTTTATGAGTCCAACATCCCTTCCTCTTTTTAGTAACAAAACCTCCTTACTTAAAGAATTTGGGTGACGCTTATCCCCACTCCCACACCCAGCAGGCATAAAGGGTTAGGCCTCCCTTGACACTACACAGAGTGATTGCAGCAATTACATGTATGGGCTATTTCAGCCCAGCATCTAGGCTGACCAACCCAGAAACCCACAATATGTAGCGGAGCAAGAACTCATGTCAATAAATTCTAATGCCTAATCCCATTTAAAAATATATATTAGGCCAGTTCAATTTGTATTTCTACTTCAATTAAGAGTTCCAGGTAATAGGCTCCACCCAAAACACTCCATTTTACATATGGCGAAAATGAGATCTGAAATGTCAAGCAATTTGCCCAAGGTAACACACAGTGGGTTTGCTGTGGAAATATGCTTAAATGGAGCTTTTGTCTTGGAATACTTACTTCCTGGGCACCTTTGGTGTGTCAGCTCCTGGTGACATACTGGTAAGCCCTCCTTTTATGTGTTTTACACTTTATTTTTTATTTTATTTTTTTAATTAATTTTTTATTTATTTTTTATATATCTATATACATTTTTAGGATACATTGATTACACAAATGTTACACAGAGATTCCAGGAGTACCCATATGCCACCCCCCCACCCCTCCAACAACCCCC
>PVKH010020724.1:0-14512 GCA_004027955.1 Chaetophractus vellerosus | reverse complement strand
GAGATGGGAAATGTAGATTTTCCCACTGCTGTAATTGTTGTTCTTTCTGGCATTTCTGAACAACGGTGGCAGCCAAAAAATTGCTCCCATAGAAATGTGTGCTGCCAGTGTCAGCTGGCAGCTGGGACAGCCTTTGTGGGCACCAGCAGTGGCATGAAGACCTCCCCATTCCTCCTGCACCTCCCCTAAGTGAGCTGTGAAAAGAGCAAGGAGGCCCAGTGGAGAGAGAATGAGAGCTGAAAGTGACTGCTGAGTGGACTGACGCTTCCCTAGGAGCTCCCTGGCCAGAGGTGGAGCTTCATGGGAAGATTAGGTCTTGGAAATGGGGCCAAGTATGGTGACGAGAGCTCGGTGCACACCACAGGCATGCTCATGTATCAGTGAAAAGGACACAAAGTGAAACAATAGAGGGAAACTATTGCCTCTTCTGTATAAGAACTAGAGATCTGAGAGGCTTCTTTCCCAGCCTTGAAGGGCTGCCTATAGATAAATATTGGTGGTGTCTTCTTAAGATTGGAATCACTGTTCTGCTCCATCTAAAACCCTCAACTTTCCTTTTTTTTTTTTTAAAGAGGGGCCATAATTTAACGGAATCACTGATGGTCCAAATTAGTGTTGCTGCAGTGTGTAAGTTAACAGGAAGAAAGCTTAGAAAATCTGGGGGTGGACTGGGGGGAAGGAGGGTTGTAAGGGTAGGCGTGGAGAATTATTTTATTCAGAGAAGAATAGGCTGAAAACTGAGGCAGATCAGAGGGGTGCCCTGAAATTTCCCAAATGGAAGTTAGGTAGGTAATTCCTATAAAACAACATGTAAATAAGGGCACCCAAGTCTACAAGTAAAAAGGAAATAAAATTTCTCTTTTTTCTTCCCATACTCTAAAGCAGGAGTTCTTAACCGTTTTTGTTCCATGGATCCCTTTGCCAGTCAGGTGAAAACCACAGACCCCTTACTAAGTCCACACTATACTGTGTATTATTTGATAAATATATCTCACCCACACCAACACGTCCCCACGAGAAAAAGTTTTTTAATTTAAATTCAAGCTCATGGACCCTTTGTTAAGAACTTGTGCTCTAGAGGATGCATTTAGTAAGTGGTCTCTTTTTATGCATCGTAAGGTCTGTAAGCAAATTGATGGCTTTTCAGCTCTTACCTGATTTCCAGGCATGCCGTTGGCCTGCTGAACAAGTTTCTACAAGCATAGTAAAAGAACAAAACTGTAACCACAGAATATCTTGTTCATTGGTACCCAGTCTATTTAACAGGGCTTGTGAATATATCTGCCAGAATATCATCTTAAAGAGTATGTTGTATTCTAATCCACAAGAGTATGTTTGGGTTGTTGCTCAAAATGTAAAGAGTACTCTGTTCTATGGAGCAGGGCTTATGGAGGTATTTATTAGGATGTGGTTCTACTTGTCTGTAATCTGAGTGCTCTTTTTCACTCAATTGTAAGGCATTTAAAGGCAGAAATGAAGTCTTTTAAGGTCTGGAACTTTCCTTTCACTTCTCCCTCTGGGGAATACCTACCACTACTTCAAGTGATAATCTTTGGGAAGCCTTCCCTTCCCTTGCCACCAGGAATTAATTTATCCCTCCCTTCTGTCCTTTGGGACTTGCTAGACTGCAGCTCACATCCTGCTGTGATATCTGTCTCCATGTCCCATAGTGCTGTGAATGCCTCATGGGACGGCAGAGGACCTGGGCTCAGTACAGAGCCTGGCACAGAGCAAAAATTCATGGAAAGAGTGAAACAGTGGACAGATTTCCATCATTTTATTCCTGCTGGAAGGTTCAGACCTTGTGACTGTCTAATTCAGATACTATTCTGCTCCTTTGAACAATTTGCAACCGAAGGATGACTTTTACCAAAGTCTATGTTGGATAAAATATAAAGGAAGAGAGTAATGACTGTTCCCTTACTACTATCTTTTATCCAACATAGTGCTAGTAAGGATTTTACATGATAACTCTGGGCTTCATTAAAATAGACTGCTTCCACCTTGCTTGCAAGAGTGTGGCTCAAAGTGCTGGAGTAGACCTACTGAAGAATGAGAGCAAATCTTGGCAGTGGCAGCTGTATGGGGATGATTTTTCATTCATTGGAGTGACTGTCAAAACTCACAGTCCTAGGAGAGTATCTGTTTCTCATTGTCACTGGTGAGATAAACTACCCTAAACGCTACAACAGCCAAACTTCCAATTTCACATTTGCATTTAGTAGTTTAGTTACAAATTAAACACATTGCCAGCATGCTTTATTTTGGTTTGGGAAGGTAAATTGTAGTGATTATATTGGGATGCAGAGATGCATACTTAAATTTGAAGGGAAAAAAAAATTTCCAAGGCTAGAATCTGTCATTTAGGGATGATTTCACTGAAGGAGGTATATTTGCAAACCGGCAGTATCTTTTCAAAATGAACATGATGAAATTAACCATCTTATTTTTCGTAGGAAACTTTTCCCAAACATGAAGTATCATGGGGAACTTTAAAACCGTAATTGAATGTTAACACTGTAGAAGGGTCTCCAAGTCTTGCTAGGGACGCTTCTGAGTGTGGTCAAATCTGTGGTCAAGGAAAAAATGCCAAGTGCAGCAGTTCATGTGAGAACTTCTCATTAACCCCGATAGTCAATACTGGAGAAAAAGGCCACTAGTGTGGCTTTGTCTATTTAGTGTTCAATAAAAGTGCTTTGATAGAAGAAGAAAGTACATTTCCAAGTTTTGAGGGCTTGATATATATAGATATTAAACTCCTAATCAGAACTCAGGGCACACTGTTTCTGTTTTCTTTAAGAAACCAGCTCGGTAATTGGAAAGCCTTGGCTGGAGCCCGTTGTACTGTGGCAGCATAAATCTCAAGTGGGTTGACGTGTGTACAATGGTTACACTCCTTCACTATCAGGGTGGCCCGTGTCTGAACTATTTATTAACTGGAATGTGAATGGGCAAATGAAGGGCCAATTTATACGTTACACAGGGAGATGTATTACAACTGCCTTAAACATTGATTTCCTTCCTTCGTTTATTCTTGGTTGGGATATATGCGCAGAGAACTGCAATAATGTGGGGATGCCCTTATCAGATCTTGGATATTTCCCCAGACTGTCTGCAACCATTAACCTTGCATATTATCTGACTTTAGTGATTAGTACAAGGCACATAAAACCGTATTGATGGCCAGTCTTGGGTTAGAATGGTGAGCTGAATTATTGGAGGCTGGATTTTGCTGACTTTGTGATACAAATGATAGTATTATGCTGGTGCCGCGAAATTGCTAATTTGTCATTTCTTTCATGGTGTCATCAGTGATGTGGTACTAATGAATGAAGCACATAATTGTGTGATGCAGCTTTCGTGAGGCTGTATTAAGAGGCAAAGGGTGTCAAGATGCTCTTTGTTCACCAGTTCACTCCCCTTGTCAATGCTATACTTGGGGTACTCACAAATACGGCTTCTCATGAATACCAAAGCTATTGCAGTTTTAGTTTCTATTCTAACTTCATTCATCCTGCTTTATTTGCTATTTCCAGCGGGCAAATTAGTGGGGCTACATCTTTATCATTTATATTCACATTCAAAGACTCTACTTGCTCCTTGCTATATACAGTCTGAGGGTCTGCTTCATATATGGTGCTTGCCAGCCACTGGCAACTCCAGGTCTACAGACTTCCTTGAGAAATGGGCTCCCCGAGCAGAGAGCCCCAAATAATGACACATCACCTAAAAGACAAAGAATGCCTACTGTCCATCGTTGTGGTAGCCAGGATTGCTGTGTGGTGAAGGATGCCGAAGCTGCGGCACCGATGATCAGGATGAAGTTCTCAACCTACTTTAGAGCATCCATGAAATCTGGGAACAAACTTAGAATTATAGAGCTTGACAAATTGGAAACATCTTTAACAATAATCTTGTTCAACCCTTCCATTTTACTGATGAGCAAATGGGGTCCAGAAAAACCTGAAGTGAACGGGTGATTAGTGGTCCAGCCAGAACTAGTATCAGATCTTTGACTTCTAATTCAGTGCTTTTTCCATAACTGTATCATCCAGTGAAGCTAAAGTCGACTACTCAAGGTCAGCTCCTCCCTGTTTGTGTGCCTATAAATGGAGAGGGGAGATGAAGCCTGGTTTAGCGTGAGACCTGGCCTGGGAGGGACGTGGTAGTGTCACCTGGGTTTTAAGCCAGGGCCTGTCTGGTTTGGTAACAGGTGGTGTGTTGTGGTGTTTCGAGCACAGATTTTAGAATAGACTCTCTGGTTTAGATCCCTATCTCTTCAGGTTCTAGATGCATGCCCTTGAGTAAGTTACCCTAGATAACCTCACTGTGCCTTATTTTCCTCATTGGTAAAATGGGGATGATAATAATATCTATCTCCTAGAGTTTTGTGAGGGTTACATGAATTATCCTATGTAAAGTGCTTTGCAAAGTGCCTAGCACACAGTAAACATTGTTGGCTATTATTATTTGTTAAATGGGAGAGGTGAATGAATTGCCTTCTAATTTTCCTTCTCATGCTAGCATGCCATGACTCTGAGGAAGCTTAAGAGAAGATGGGACTTGAGCTGGGCTTTTCAGGGTGGGTCAGATTTGGAAAGGCAGAGAGAAGTAAGGAAGGCCCACTAGATGGCTGGAAGGCCAGGAGAGGCAGGGACATTTAAAAATGTTGCCCAACAAGGCTGCCTTTTGTGATAGAATGTGCTCAGGTTGAAGTGGAAGTATGTCTCAGAAAAGCTTTCTCAGAAATTTCTGCATGAAGTGGAGGTTGGACCAGATGGGCTTTAGTGTTTGAGATGCTTTGCTTGGGGGTTCGAAGGAGGGACTTTTCTTTGTGCCCTTTCCTGGTCTCTCTCTGTAGCCTGTATAACTCTACCCCAGAAGAGAGCTTGCCTTGTGACTTCTGATTATAAATGAGGAAGGAAGGAATTTCCACACTTGCCTGGGTCTCCCTAGAGAATAGGATTGTGCCTGAGACATCCTCAGAGGTGCCAGAGCAGGTCTCTGCCAGCATAGCATTTGTACAGGTGGGAACTGACCTTCCTTACCAGCTAATTTTCAAAATCAATGCGTCATTTAGAGGCAAAAGGGCACAGAGATTCTGTCAGGTTAAAAAACTTGACTTTGGGGAAACTACTTTCTGATTTTCCATGTATTGTGAGCCAACTACATCATATAGGTGAGGAAAACGAGGCCCAAAGAGATGAACTGACATCAGCCTTTGTTGAGCAGCTAGTTAGAGTTGTAGTTTTATCTTTTGACTTGCAGGTCTGAGATCTTTCTGTCAGGGTCACTTCAGAAAACTCTTTTTTTTTTTTTTTCCAGAGTATTTCCTTTCTAGCCACTCCTTTTTATGAACAAACTATCTCTGTGGACTTTTGCTTTAAAAGGCTCATCTCTTTTTACAAGCATTGAGTTTTCTGTTTGCATATATTCCCTGACTGTGCCAGGGTGGAACATTTAGCGACACTGCTCCTATTTCAGTCAGAGTAGGCACGGATGCAAATTTGTTACTCTTGAGCTCCCCACTCTTACCTCCGTTAGTCATTTATCTTCCTGCACCCACTCAGCTCCATACTCCCACTTCTCCAAACCCCTTTATAGTAAGATGTTCTTTCTTTTATTTTCACTTCAATTAATCTCTAAGAGTTTAAGATTTTAGAAGTGCAAGTGTATAGTTTTTCCAGAAAATGTTAAAATTAAAAAATGATCATCATTCATTAATTTGCTTTTTAATAGTATGTGTACTTGCACCAGAGTACTCAATGCAGTTTGTAATGCAGGGAGATCAAAGTACTCACACATATTTCCATCAGAATCCTTACTCCGTGGAGATGCTTGAGCCTCCTTCCTCTACAAAATTGTAAGTTTGTTGAAGGCCAGGCTTACCACGTGAACGTGAAAAGCAATAGGAGAAAATGGGTGAACAAGGTACAGCCTTCTTTCAACTCCTAGATAAGAGTCATTCTTCCAAGGTTGGAGATTGTACATGAAATCCAATTATGGTGCTATTGCATTTTTTGGGTTCCTCTTCCAGAATTGCTGCTGTTTGGGGCTTATAAGCTACAGGGGACTTAATTTCCTTATTCTGTAGGGTCCCAAATAGCAGGGTTGGCCTCATCACCTTCCTCACCCCCAGTTTTAATTCTAAGTGAAAACGCTGAAAAGGTTTATTTTATGTTAGAATTTAAAAGGATGAAAACCTTTTTGATTGGAAAACTGAATTTAAACTATGCAACTAATTATAAAGAATTTATTAATGCATATTAGGCAAAACCCATGTGAAATTGCTGAAATCTGACCTTTTAGAGCTGCAAAAATGGTGGCTTCATCATTCAGTATACATAAATATGTAGATGTTATAGATGTCCTCTCTCCCTCTCTTTCTCCTGCCTACCTCAGAGGGCTGCTGTGAGCAACAAGCAAAGCATTTGACATGTTGATACTCATAAGAACTAGTCTTTATCAGTTGTTGTTATTATTATGTAAGATCAGTAGTTGAAAGTAATAAAAAGTAGGTTTTGTTGTCTGCTCAAGGAGAGTGAAGAGAGTTCCTGTAATGCATACCTACTATGTGTCAGGCCTTGTGCCAAGTGTTTTCAGACTTGTTGCTACATTTGCTCCTGGCAAGGAGGTTGTGCTATAGAAACTGAGGCTCAGAGAAGTTGATGATAATAGTAACTAAAAATGGTAATAGCAGAAATACCTAGGCGTCACTCTTCATGAGCCAGGCGCCTTGCTAAGTACTTCACATGCAATAAATCAATTATTCCTCCAGTCATCCTATGAGACACTCACTACCATTAACTCCAATTTTTATATATAGAAATGAGGCATGTAGAAATTATGGAACTTGTCCAAAGTCATACAGATAAAAAATTGCAAAGTGAGGCTTTAGACCTGGAATTATATGGCTCTAAAACCAACACATTAATCTTGCTCGTATCTCTAACTGCTACAGCCTTCTCTTTAGGCTATGTTTGTTCTACTTGTTGGTCATCAAATCTGGGAGATCTTGGAATTGGCAGCTCTTTGATCTTCTATGGTGGCTATATTTGTTCCTGCTAGAGAAGCACCCATTGCAAAATCCATGTGGAAGCCTATGCATGCCTTCTGTGTTTGAAGCAGTAGTTAGGGGATATTGTTATGCTTCTCTATTGAATAGAGACTTTCCACTCTCTGACAGACATTCTCACCCCTGCTTTACTTAGAAAACTTTCACTCAATGCCTCTTCCTATCCCTGTCCCACTCTCCTGAGTACTGTCAGGGTATGAAACAGTAAGATCATGGTCTCTCATAAGTTTTCATTTATAATGCATATCAACAGGGACTATAGCATACAATGGCTACCTATAGGAATGCATTCCCAGCCTATAGCCATTCCAATTCAAAAATTGCTTAACTATTACAGAGTCCAATCACACACACACATGAAAACAAATATGTAAACAAAACCCCCCAAGCACTTGAAATCTCTGATTTTAAAGTATTGAGACGTGGAGCTCAAATTCCATTTCCCTCCTGTCTTTGCATCTTAAATCCTGGTTATCTGCAAAGCATCTATTTCCTGGAGTTTTAAATCACTGCTGGCTCTGCTCTCTGAGAGCATATGCAGCTGTCACTAACTAGAACTCTTGCCTGATCTCCATCTCTAAGGGGCATGAATCTGTCTCTTCTGTTAATACTATCTCTTCAAGGCGGGGCACAGAGCCTGGCACACTGTAAGCCCTTGGTATATGTTTTTAATGTATTTTTGGATCTTCCAATAAGTCCCTCTATCCCTTCTGCCAATCCCTTCCTGTCTGCCTCTGCTGCCATGGCCTTTGTTCAGGGTATCTCCGTCTCCGACAGACCCCTAACCACCCAGGTTCCCTGCTTTTCATGTGACCCCTTTGATCCATCCTCCCTCAGTAATCAGAGATGCTTTTTAAAAAAATGCAAACATGACTGTTGTTCCTCATCCCACCTATCTCCTCTAAAAAATAGTTCAATGAGAACAAAATGAAACTGTGCTTGGACATGTCATAAAAAGCCCTTTACAAAGGCACTGTTCCACCTCCCCTCCATGCTTTTGCAAGTGCTACTCCCTGCTTCGTATTTGTGGGCCCACCTGGTGACCTGATAGATTCTCCTTGCCCTTCTGAGGCTCACCGCTAATGTCTCCCCCTACAGGAGGTCTCCCCTAACTCTCCAAGCTGAGCATGTGCCCTTTGTCTAAATTTCCATCTCATTCCATACCTCTATAGCAACACCTCGTACTTTTCACACCATTGTAACTGTCGCTATGCTTGTTTAGCATCACTGCTCCACTGTGAGCCACTTAAAGACAAAGATTAGGTATGAACCTTTTGTGACCCCAATAAATAAATGTGTTGGTTGAATTGATGAAAAAAAAAAAAAAAGCAGATACAATGGACAACTTAGTGATGAGTAATCTTTAAACTCATCTTAACCTTTAGTTTCAACCATTCCCTCAAATCTCAATATCCATAGTCTTTTCCCTTTTGAGCCCCAACATTTGTTATGCCTTTGTTCAGAAGGAATTATTTGGGCTCCTCATCTCCCTGAACACAGCTACTTTCTGGAGTTGTTAAATACATTAACATCCAAAGTGAGAGGGCTGGGGAGTGGGGCATATGGGAATCCCTTATATTTTTTATGTAACATTTTATGTAATCTAAGTATCTTTTAAAATAAATGAAAAATATATTTAAAACAAAAACAAAAACATTGAAGTCCAGATGTGAAGCTGAGAGCATGGGCTCCACAGAGTGATTCATTTGCCCTGGAACTATGACAAGTTGCCTTTGTTTGAAGAAATTCTAAGCTTTTATTTTCGTACAATAAAATGTAAAAACCATTCACAATGGGAGAAAATATGGCAAAATAAATAATGGAAACCACTTTTCATTGACTTCTTAGGCCATTTGACCTGACCTTAAATCTCAGTGGTCAGCCATTTGCTTAACTACTGATTGTATAAAGAGATTAGTTTAGCAGTTAAGGGCTGATTTCCTTATTCTTCAATTTCCTTATTTTTATGTCCCTGAGTTTGCCCAGCACCCACAGCAAAAGCTTGGTCCATCAGGCGAAGGGCATATATTTGTCACTAGCCAAAGCAGATGATACCCAGGAGAGAAGCAGCCACAGATCAGCGTCTTTTGCTCAGCACCCTACCCAGTCAGCCTAACCAGAACATTTCTTAGACCAGTACTCTGGCCGATGGCCCCAACCATCTGCAAATTTTACAATCACATGCAAAAAACAGAGCTGGAAGGTTATTTAAAATCCACCTTTGATGGCTGTCCCTCTGGTTATCACCTCTCACCCTCTATACCCACGCCTCCATCCTGTTTTTAAACCACTGAAAGCAAATGCAGTGAACTATACTTTTACTTCAGTGCCTGTTGGAGGTAGCTAAGGTTACATATTAAATGACCTCCTTGGGTACCAGTTTTGTAATAAACCATTTAGTGACTAGAAAGCATGTATGTTTGTGCTGGGTAGTTATTTGTTTCACTGAGATTAAAGAACCCTGAACTTTCAGTGTGTGCTATTTATTGGATTGAGCTGTGTTTAAAGGAAAGTCTCTGCTTTTTCATTGATGGTACTTTCTAGCTAACAGCACTTTAAATAACTGGAAAATGCTCAGTTATCACCCAATGTGAACAGGATCAATAATAGTTTAGTAGTGTCTGATAATTGGAGTAGCTGTTATACACAAGAGCTTGCATCTCCTTGAGTGACTCTTATCAATCTATTGTCCATCATCATCTGATAATCAGACTAAACATATGGTGGGGAATTTTCCCTTTTTAAATCAAGCTTGTGAAAAACATTTGAAATAATGATGAAAAAAATCTCATTGTTCAAATCAGCAGGGAGCTGGGTGACTTTACTGCTAGAAAGATGAAAACTAATAGGTATGTACTGCATTGAGAGTGTTAGAGCACAAGGATGTCAGAGGAAAATATTTTATAATAAATATTTAGAGTGCATTTAAGAAATTCAGTGGTTAGAGGTTGAAATAGTTGCTATTCTCAGGCTGATAGAAACTGAAGGAAGGCCTTTCTGTGTCTTTCACTCCTATGCATCTAGAGCTGAGGCATTATGGAACATGGAGAAGTATAGTAAGAGGCCTGGCAATGAACACTCAGACATTCTAACCGTGGTGATGGGATTTCCAGTGAATCTTCTGTTGTGGGTCTGGGAAAGAATTCAAGGAGGTTTCTGACTTAGTCAAGAGGCATTCTAATTCTATTTAAAACCATCCCCTAGCACTTTGTTTGTGGTTAAAAGAGACATTGTGTGGACACTTTAGAATTCTTTTCTTGGTTGATCCACTGACCTACTCAGGGAGTTATTAAGCCCCTACCATGTGCCAGATACTGTTTGGGGAGCTAGATTTCAGCTGTGATCTGCCACATATCTGAGGAAGCTTGACACCTGGTGACAGAATGCCTTTTGCTGTAGAAAAAGTAAGGAAGAAGCCATAAATGCCCCCCTTTTTTGAGTGTTTTTTTTCTTTACTAGAGAAGTTGTGGGTTTACAATACAATCATGCATAAAATACAGGATTCCCATATACCACCTCACTACCAACTCTTGCATTGGTGTGGAATATTTGTTACAATTGATGATAGCACATTTTTATAATTGTACTATTAATTTGTTTAACTGAGTTTACTGTTTAGGTAGTGTTGTTCCATGGATTTTTAAAAAATTTTATTTTGTTATCATATATTCAATCTGACATTTCTGCTTTTAACTATATTCAGATATGTATGTATATTTCAGTGCTCTTAATTGCATTCACAATGCTGTGTTACCATCACCACCATCCATTACCTAAACATTTTCATCATTCCAAACAGGAATCCTGTATATTTTAAGCTTTTAACTTCTCTTTCCCTATCACCACCCCATCCCCTGGTAGCATATATTCTAGCTTCTGACTCAATGAATTTGCTTATTCTAATTGTTTCAAATCAGTGAGACCATACAATAGTTGTCCTTTTTGTTTGGCCTATTTTACTGAACATGTTGTCTTCAAAATTCATCCCTGTTGTTACATGTATTAGGATTTTGTTCTTTTTTATAGTTGAATAATATTCCATTGTATGTATATATCACATTTGATTTATCCATTCATTGGTAGATGGACACTTGGGTTGCTTCCAGCTTTTGGCAATTGTGAATAATGCTTCTATGAATATAAGTGTGCAAATATCTGTTTGAGACCTTACTTTCAATTCTTTCATGTATACTTAGTGGGATTGCCATATCATATGGTAATTCTATACTTAGCTTTCTATGGAACTGCCAAGCTGTCTCACAGTGACTGTACCATTTTACATTGCCACCAGCAATGAATGAGTGTTCCTATTCTCCTCAAACTCTCCAAAACTTATTATTTTCCATTTTTTAATAGCAGCCATTCTAATGGGTATGAAATGGTATCTCATTGTGGTTTTGATTTGCATTTCCTGATGGCTAATGATGTTGAGCATCTTTTCATGTGATTTCTGACCATTAGTATATCCTCTTTGGAGAGATGTCTGTTCAAATCTTTTGTCCATTTTTAAATTGGGTTGTTTGTCCTTTTGTTGTTAAGTTGAAGGATTTCTTAGTTATACTGGATAGTAATCCTTTATCAGATATGTGATTTCCAAATATTTTCTCCCATTGTGTAGGTTCTCTTTTTACTTTCATGATAAAGTCCTTTGAGGAACAAAAGTGTGTGTGTGTGTGTGTTTTTTTTTATGAGGTCCCATTCTATTTTTCTTTTGTTGCTTTTGCTTTTTGGTGTAAATTTTAAGAAACCATTGCCTACCACAATGGGAAGATGCTTCCCTATGTTTTCTTCTAGGAGTTTTTTTGATAGTTTGGCCTCTTTTAGTTAGGTCTTTGATCTATTTTGAGTTGATTTTTGTAGATGGTGTGAGGTAGGAATCCTCCTCTTCTCTCTGTTTTTTTGTTTTGTTTTGTTAGCAAATGGAGATCCAGTTCTCCCAGCACCATTTGTTGAAGAGACTATTCCTTCCCAATTGAGTGGTCTTTGCAACGTTGTCAAAAATCAGTTGGCCATAAATGTAAGGGTTGATTTCTGAACTTTTTATAAAATTTCATTGGTCTATATGTCTGTCCTTGAGCCAGTATCATGATGTTTTGATTACTATGGGTTTGTAATAAGGTTTTTTGGTTTGTTTGTTTTTTGGGGTTTTTTAGTAGGTACTGGGGATTGAGCCCAGGACCTCATACATGCAAAGCAGGGGTCAACCACTGAGCTTCAAACCCACTCCTAAGATCAGGAAGTGTGAGTCCTCTAAATTTAGTCTTCTTTTTCAAGATGGCTTTAGCTATTCAGAGCCCCTTACCCTTCCATATAAATTTGATGATTAACTTTTCCATTTCTACAAAGAATGTTGTTGCAATTTTGATTAGGATTGCATTGAATCTATAAATTGCTTTGGGTAATATTGCCATCTTAATGATATTTAGTTTTTCAATCCGTGAACACAGAATATCCTTCCATTTATTTAGATCTTCCTTAATTTCTTTTAGCAACTTTTTATAGTTTCCTGTGTACAAATCCTTTACATCTTTGGTTAGATTTATTCCTAGATATTTGATTCTTTTAGTTGCTAGTGTGAATGGAATTTTTTTCTTGATTTCTTCTTCAAATTGTTCATTGCTTGTGTGTAGAAACACTACTGATTTTGGTGTGTTGATCTTGTACCCCACACCTTTTCTGAATTCATTAACTCTAAGAGCTTCGTTGTGGATTTTTCAGGATTTTCTATACATAGGATCATATCATCTGCAAATAGGGAATGTTTTACTTCTTTCTTTCCAATTTGGATGCCTTTTGTTTCTTTTTCTTGCCTAATTGCTCTGGTAAGAACTTCCAGTAAAACATTGAATAACTGGTTATGATGGGCTTCTTCCTGGTCTTAGAGGGAAAGCTTTCGTCTTTCACCATTAAGTAGGTAGCTGTGGGCTTTTCACATATAACCTTTATCATATTCAAGAAGTTTCCTTCTATTCCTGGTGTTCTAAGTGTTCTTATCAAGAAAGGGTGCTGTACTTTGTCTGCATTAATTGCGATGATCATGTAGCTCCTTCATCCTGTTAATGTAGTGTATTACATTAATTTATTCTCTTATGTTGAATCACCCTTGCATACCAGGGATAAAGCCCACTTGATCATGGTGTATAATTCTTTGATTATGCTGATGGATTCTATCTATTCTTGTTCAACTGAATTTGGACTTGATTATGTGACTTGCTTTGGCCAATGGAATATTGGCAGATATAATGTAATAGATGATTTAAATGTGCTTGTGTGATTTGGCTTGGACTTGTGCATTTTTCCCATCTGTTGTGAGGAGACTATGCTTCAGGTAGCTCTTGGACACAGAAGAAGGACACATATTGAGGAGACCTGGGCCCAATATGCAGGTAAGCCTAGCCAAGCTGAGAAAAGAACAGATGACCTTAAGCCCATTGATTAAGAAATAAACATTTGTTGTTATAAGCCACTGAGCTTGAAGTTGTTAGTTATAGAACATTAGTGCAAAATAATAATAATAATAATAATAATAATAATAATAATAATAAAAACCCTAAGAAACACACACATCTCCTGCATGCAAAATTGTATCTTCTTGGGAGAGAGTTACAGCTTTCATCACAAAATGTTTATGTATACACCTAAAATAAGTTAAACCACTAATGTAAAGTGGTAAGAGGTAATATCATTGTCTGAATTTGTTTCATAGGGTTGTCATAACAAAGTATTACAAAGCTAGGTGGCTTCAAACAACAGAAATTCATTATCTCCCAGTTCTGCAGACTGGCAGTCTGAAATCGTGGTGTTGATGGGTCTGTGGTCCCTCTGAAATACTTAGGGAAGAATCTGTTCCATGCTTCTCTCTTCCCTTCTGGCAGTGGCCAGCAATCCTTGGCATTCTTTGGCTTATTGCAGAATAATTCCAATCTCTGCCTCCATCTTCACATGGCCGTTTTTTTCTCTGTCAATTATAATTTCTCCCTAATTATAAGGACCCACCCTACTCCAGTATGATCTTATTTTAACTTAACTATTTATATCTGCAATAAATTTATTTCCAAATAAAGTCACATTCTTAGGTACCAGGGATTATGGCTTTAACATATCTTTTTTTATGTGTGGGGAGTGGGACACAGTTCAAACCATAACACTCTCTTTTCTTCAGATAGAATTGGCTAGACTACAGCAAAATGTGTGTGTGCTTTCATAGTTTTACTAAATCAGTTTAGGAATCAGGTTCTTTTCTGAGTCTTATCCTTCAGTATTGTCTCATTATGCCACTCCTTGCCCTAATCCCTCACTTGGAAAAACAAGCCCGACTCTTCCCAATGGCATTCTAACACCTCCCAAACACATATGCGCGTGCACACACACACACACACACACACTCTCACCCACATGTACACCTGCTTCCTCACACTCACATGCACACACCCCGCC